>PVJO010017951.1:0-37872 GCA_004026905.1 Hystrix cristata | reverse complement strand
TTGACAATTGAATTGTGTATTATTAAAACGAAATTTTAAATTTTTAAACTTCAGTGGCTTAGAGGGTGATCTTACATGAAAACTAGGTTTAGTAAAGTTCCAAAGAGTTCGTTAGGGTTAATGTAATATGACTGGTGTCACTATGAGGATGAGAAATGTAGCCTCTGAGACGGGCACAAGGGACGAGGGTAGAGAGACACAGGAGAATATCGCAGGAAGGAAGATACAGAGATGGAACTTGTGCTACCACTAACCAAGGAACATCTGAGCAACCTGAAGCCACAAAAGACAAGAAGGAAGCCTTGCTCTACAGCTTTCAGAAGGAGAAGTCTACATGGACAATTTGATTTCCAGTTTTGAGCCCCTGAACTGTAAGACAACAAGTATTAGTTGTGCTAAGCCACCCGGTTACATCTACTTTGTTATATAGATCTAGAACTCCAATACCCTAAGATTATAGAGCTGAGAATTAAAGGAGAATCTGTACAATATCAAGAATTATGAAGTTCCTCATAATTTAAATTCTGAGTAAAATTATTGAGGAAATATCTCAGGGACATCGTCTTAAATTTTGAGTAAAATAGCAGAGAAAATATCTGTTTTCCACGTGAAAAAGATGCTGAAGCAATTATCCGTGATATTTCGATCAAATCTCATCCAGTTGCTTAAAATTTAATATAGGAAATCATACATTGTTTGAAATTTTAATATTATTCATATTTTATATGGGTTGTATTATTATGCTGGTACATTGGGGTAGGGGAGGAAAAATGACACATATAACATCGTTACACCTAGATGATGGTCTTTAATGTTGCTGATCGTGTATCACAATAAAATGAGGATGGGCAAAAAGAATATCATTCTATGAATCAAAGCCAAGCATTGGAAGTTCTTCATTCGTTTTCTTTTGTATAGAATGATGGCATATGAATGATGGTATCAGCTTACAAAGGTAACAGGAAAGTGGGTTGTTTTAATGCTACTTCCTTCTTTAGGATTGGTATAAAATATTGCATTTTCTACTTTCTTGCATCCAGCCCAAAATAAATGTGCTATGAAATTATAAGACACGTAGTATAGTTTTGATGCTGAGGAATTAAAATACCAAAAACAAAGGTATAAAAAATTAACATCAAAATATTGACATAATTTGATAGAGGCAGGCTAGTGTGAGGATACTTAACTAATAAAAGAAATGTCTGGATTACACTTAGGGTAGAAAATGCACCATGAAGTATAATATTCAGCAAGATAAAGTGTCACAGGATATTCTAGGATGTAGGAGGTAAAATAAAAAAATAAACGAAGAAAGGGAAAAATTTGTGATAACTGATTTTGCTTTTAGCAAAATCAAAATTTTATCAAATTGCTCCCATTATAACAATAGTCTGTTGTCATTGTTTTCATTTATATTTAGAAATGTGCTTGCATATTATTTCTTAACATAAACACTTATTAAGTATTTTATTCATATTATATTTTGACTTTAAATGGTATTTACATCGTTATATATTATATTGTGTATAAATATTTTATTTACATTTTACACTGGTATAATTTAGGTTTTATATTGTTTCAACATTCCGTAACCAGGAAAATCTTTTCTCTGGAAGGAAAATCTGGAGCGAGAAAGTAACAGCTCCTGCTAAAGCCCAGTCAGGAAAATCTTTTAGGAAAAAATGTATTTCAAATTTTTCTATTTTTATTGTAACAAAACAGTCTCTAAGTTAGTATAAAATATCGTTCAAGGAATACAGTCTGCTTTTTTCCTAGAAAAAAAAAATTTTGCTAGTACAAACATTCTGTTTTACTGTATTTGAGAATTTAAAAAAAAAAAAACAAAAACAAAAAAAAAACCCAAAAAACATAAGCTTATTTGCCTGAGAGTTTAATGTGTAAAATTGCAGTGGATATAACTATTTTTCTGAATATTTTCAGTATTAAAATTATTTTATTTATGCCATGCTTTGCATCCTAACTCTTAATAATGATCATACAATATTCAATTGTACAGCTATTGTATGAACTACCTCAAAATGTAGACTTGATTATCTTCATATGAAAGAGAAAGGAATCGAGATGTTTCTAATTTCATCTAGCAATTACTGTATTTGGATCACAATTCAAATTTTAAAAGTTGCTGTGGTTTGTAGCACAATGAGGAAGGATCCAGAAACCAAAGACAAATACATCTGATTCTCAGTTCAAATTTTATCTAATCAGATGTGCCCTTAATTGAGTTTTTAAAAATCCTGCTAAGCTTCAATTCCTTATTCCTTACAAGTGGACATTTACCAAGCAAGCCTGATTCTTTGCCTCTGTCCTAAATACGTTAGAACTCAGTTTATTATTTGCCTAGAAGTCTAAGAGGATTTATTCAGCTGCAAAATAAATAACCAATTCTCTTTATTTTTTACTATGTGAGTGGGTTTTATTGGCTTAAAACAAGAATAGTTTTAAAAGCATGAGGTTTGTTCTCATTTAAATCATTTTTAAATTGCTAAACTATGGATTTTTTCCAGTTTATGCTCAGGTTAATAATACCATGCCCTCTGTTTGTCATTTTAATGACTTTTAATTGTCCTCTGGTCAATGTAAACATATGTTAAATGTGACTTTCTTGCCGCTTGTATACATGTAGCCATTGTAGTGGAAACTTTCAAATTTGCAAAGAAAGCAAAATAACAGGAAGTAGCTATGTACTTTTTATTTGTCCTTTTACTCTTGGTTAAATGCAGCATGCAGTATAAGTCACAGAATTCGAGAAACAAGTGATCTCATAGAAACCAGAGTCTATTAGTGAGGAGAAAACAAGAAGATACATTAAGTTTAGAGGTTACATTTATGACAGAAATAAGAGAAAGCTGTGGGTCGTTGTACCTGCTTCCAGTAATTCACTTATTACACAAACCATATTTCACCCATTTATCAACTATAAAAGATAAATTAACCATAAAAGATTTTGGTAAATTTAAGTTAATTATAAAAGATTTTGGTAAATTTAACTTAACATTTGATTTTCACATTACTAAAAATCTAGTGAAAATAATATAATATGTTGTAGTGATGAGGAACAACCATGCTTGTTTAATAGATAAATACATTCATTATTATTACAATCATTATGGCCATTATTTCAGGTTTTTTTCAAGAATTGAATTCATGCTAACTCTTGGTACTTTCTTCATTACAGCATTTTCCTTAGCTTATAATGCTCAATATATTATCTTATTAGTCTATTATAGAATACTCATTTTTTTTTATATTATAAAACATCTCTAGCTTACTTAGACTACCTAATAAAAATGTAAATGCTCTGGAGAGTTATTACACCATCTTGTGTAGAGAATAATATGTGTATATATATTTTCCATGTGTATAATCTTCAGCAGAAATTACTTATATTATTATACATATATACATCAAATTCTGAATAACATTTATAGTTGCAGATACAACCATTTCACTATGTAGTGCCTAGAAACTAGCTTATTCTCCTGCATAACTCCAGTACATTCCTGACACCGAGATAACTCTACATTAACCTACTGCTTTCTAAATGTAGTCTATTTTAGAAAAATTCCATTTTTCTCAAAAATGTACTTCATACTTGCTGCATGCCTTATTGTTTCTAAGTCTACTGAGTTCCTTAAATATATAAAACTTCATAAAAGCCTTTAAAATATACATAGCTCTAATATATACATAATTTTTATATGCATGGAAAACATACAAGTTATAAAAGTTGTTTTCTCTATGTAAATAAATATGTATTAATTGCATATCTATTATTTTATATTTTTCTTTATTCTGGTTCCTTTTAAAATAATACCTATAGATTTTGTTGGCACAAAAAATTTAGTTGAAATTGTACAGTATAGTTTATTAAATTGTCACCAATCCTAAGACTTTGTTATCAAATATTATTAATAAATTATACAATAAAAGCCATTGATTTATTTAGTAATATTCCCCAAAAGTTGTTCAAACAGTTGTTCAAATAGTTTCAAAGCACCTCTAAATATTTAACCTGCCTGCATATTTCTCTCTTGCTCGTGCAACAATATTGTCAGATGCATCTTCAAACACAAAATATTAACAAACCTGAAGAGAACATTAAAAAAAAAAAAAAAACTAGACTTCTAATTTAATGGAGACAATAATCACGCACAACAAATTCCTTGCTGGTATGTATTTTATGTTGCTATTGTAAAACTATGGAAGACCTGCTTCTTCTCTCTCCAGCTCAAGCATGAGGCTCAAAGCTTTGTACAATAATCTCCAGAGAGAAAATGACACTTTAGTTTGCAAGTACTGGAAAAGGGCACTGACTGTTACCATATGTTAGGTGCTCAATTTTTAGATCAAGCAGTCTGACCATATATTTGATGTATTGCATATAACTAGTCCAGACTGGTTTATGTATTCATCGAAGGACTAGAAGTATTTCAGTCAGTTCTATGTTCAGTAGGCACCATTGCGACTCTAACCAATTGACAGCTTGTTGGAGGTGGGAGTGGGGGCGTGTTGGGAGGAGATCCTCCACGAGTAGCACTATTTGCAATTCAAAAGACCGTCAAAAATCCTCAAACATCATGTTTTTAAAGTCACTGCTTTCAACATTCCGAAGAAACACATGCAGCTAAGGACAATTCTTTTAAATTCACAGGAAAAAAAAAAAAAAAAAAAAAAAAAAAAAAAACTAATGGGGAAAAAAATTGCTCCTTTTGCCTGTTTGCATTTTGATCATACAAATAAAAATCTGAAAACTAGGTAGATAGCTGCTGTCTAGACTCTTGTCACTAAACTTTGCATTTTCTTCTTGTACCTTCAGGATATCTTGCTAAAAGTAGAGCTTTCCCAGTCCACACAGTTAGCACTCATATTCTTTCAGAAGTCACACCTGCTCTGCTGCTGATTTTAATAAGTATTTTATTAAAAATAACTCTGGTCCACCAATCTGAGATCAGTAGGCTCATCTATGGTTGTAAAAATAATCTCAAGGATTATTTTATAAGTGATGCTGAATGAGTGGCATATAAACAGGTACTTGCTTACCAGGGCAACAAACTCTTCCTCATCTTTGAGTCTGTCACTAAACACAGTTATTTGACATTTCAGTGGATTCGATAATTCAAAACATTAAAGCAGAGAATTATTACAGAATGTGTCGAACTACTTTAAAATAATGTGTAGTTAAGAATTAAACAAACAAATCCCTATTAAAATATCACTATGATTAAGACAAATTGTTTTGCTCAAGCAGATAATTGGAAGTGATAGGTGTTTTTGTGGATTATGTTTTTTTTTTTTTACCCCTGTGGCACACGGGCTCAATTTTCAGCAGATAGCATCTCAATGTCTTCAGAATTGTAGCTTTGATTATAAGAGTTACACTACAGTTCCCTTGTTTTTCAGTCATTTTTTCCCCTTATGCTGCACCTCTCCCAACATTTCTAAAAAAAATGTGATAATCAAATGAATGAACTTCCTAAAGATGTATAAAATCTGATATTTTAAAAAGTCAGTAGAGAGACAGGTGGAACTATAAAATAATCATTATAAGCTCAAATTTGTATAGTGCTTTACCATTTTAAAAGTTCTATAACATACTATGCAATTTGATTAAGAAATGAGTAAGGTATTTCCTGTAACCTCAATTTTAAGAATATTTGAGTGGCTTTTTAAAGATGGAATGCCCAGGCTGCTATCCTTCACAAATCTTCCTCTCCTCCTATGAGGTTGCATCTTCTCTTTTGTGTGTGTTTTATTAACTTACTAATCTTAATTGTGCGGGTGCATCCATTTAGATCGTGTCCCAAATCATTTCAACACTTTATACTACCTCTCTGGAATTGTCCAAGATGCCTCTTGCATATACTCAGAACATCAACACTCATTCCTTATTTTATTGTATATATTTAAAATGCACAATATGATGGTTTTACTTATAAGGTCAAATAGACATTCTCGTTTAATCATTATTTCTTTTTATGCATTTGCCCCCTATATACAAACCTGTATTCATAATACAGTGAGAGTTCTAAATTATTTTAACTACATGTAAGTTTCATAATACTTTTACATACCATAATATGAATCACTCACTCTTGTACTGATGGGTATTTTTTTTTCCTTATATCCTTTCACTAACAGGAAAAAGTTATTATATGAATGTTTCCATATAAATCTCTAATCGTGTAACTATAAACATTTGTATATCTGTGTATATACACACATTCATACATCTGTGTGCAATGGTTGGGGGTATGTTGGTTTGTTTTGTTTTCAATGACATGTCATTGTATATAAAATGTCTGCAAACCATATAAGTCAACTGACAGCGTTTCCACATTCCCCACATCTCTATCAGCCAGAGGTGTTTGAAAGCTATTTGTAACAACTACCCTCATCTGTTTTTGCATTTGTAGGGAATTCATTAAATAAACTATCAAGCATTTATTTGTCACTGAAACTCAGCTGTAGCTGAGCTATGAAAGAAATACACATGAGAAGGACCCTAGTAAAAGCAAAATATTTTTAGTTAATGAATAAACTTTCTTCTGTATGATTTGATTTTCAGCAGAGTCTTGTACCATAAGAAAGTAAGAAAATAATGTCTTTACAAAAGATGATAAAAAATGAAATGAGTTTTTTATAGAAGGTCAGACCAATTGGGATAAAGAACCAAACCTTTCTGTATACTTTACAGCTATATTTTCTAGAAACACTAAGGAATTAGCTTTATTAAGTGAAGAAAACAGAACACTATATTTCGTGTAAAATTTACATTTTATTCTCAGTGGGTAGGTGTTTCATTTTTCAGTCTATAAAATATAAACTTAGAAATGTAACTTTCCAATTATTCACAGAATATTAAATCTTACAGGGACCTAAGAGATGTATTATATCCCTAAATTCTACCTATAAAAACACGAAGACTAGAAACTTTTGATCTTACCTGTATTTTTTCAGGTAGTCAGTAGTCCACTTATATAAGGGTGTTGTTTTCTATATACTCTAATGCTTGGGTTTTTAATCTCATCTTTGCACCACATTTCAGTCCTTTAAAAGTTCAGCAAAGACTTAACAATTAACCTCATTAGAAAGAGTTGCTTTTATGTCTAGAACATAGTGATGGATTTTGATTGTTAACCTAAGGGAGAATGGACTACATTTCTATCGCTAATCTAATGAACTATCCATTACTACAGTAGACAACTTTTATCATCTTTTAATGCAAATGAGTCACCGTTCAATACTTCTGTTAAGTGCATGCCTCACAGTATTATCCAGTGGACTGGACCATTACATAAAAATGAATATTTCATTTTGACATTGCAAAATTCATAAACATTTCTTTGGATGTTTGCTGCCCCTTCAAATGAAAAATGCCATTATTCTATGAGCTATAGATTTTACATTCTCTCTTTAAGGCAAATTTATTAAAATGATTTAACTAGTTCTACATCATTTCTTTAAAAGGCATAACTGAAACTACCACATTTTGTTAGCTTGAAGTGTTCACTTTCGAGCACTTTCAGTTGCTTGTGTTGCTCACCTAAGGAATTTACTCATGGAACGGTAGTGGCCAGAAAAAATGTTATTTCAAAGTTGGATTCATCTGAGTTTCAGGCATGGATCCTTGAGTCTGAGTGTGAGACATTCACTAGGAAGAATTAGCTCTGCCAACACCCTGGAGGAGTTTCTGGTAAAAGAGAAAACAAGAGTCTATTTTTTAGAGGCAAGTGAGGCCTGGCAGTAACATTTGTAGCATATGATTTTAGATGTCTGTATGTAGCATGAACGTCCCACTGGGCCCCACAGGAGCAGTCTGACAATATGATTTGCCTGGTAATCTTGGCTGCATGACCCCCTTGCCTATTTCTCTGTCTTTTGAGAAATTCTATGAGCTAGCTAACATTCTTTATTAGATTCACTTTCTACACAAACCAGCTGTAGGGGATTCTGCTTTTTTGCAACTAAGACCCCCCAACTGCTGTAAAAGTTAACAAATCAATAAACTGTGGCCCTCGGAGCTGTCATTGCCCTTCTGTATTTTCTGGCAAGCTGTGGGCAAGTAGATTCATTAATCTCATAAGCAACAATAGGTTTTTGTCGGGTTCTATATTGACTGTGAGTTGAGTAATGAAAAATAAGGAAGTCCTTAGTTGTTAAATTGTTGACAATCTGCAAAAGTAGACAATATATATTTAATTACTGTAAAGCATGATACACTCCGACATAATAGTTGTTAGTGTATTCTAGGATTAGAGAAAAACACAAAATGGGTAGTATTTTGCCCAGAGCAAAACACAGCAGAAAAATTTTCTAAAGAGGGAGAGGCAAAAGGAAGCTTTCATAGGTTTAAAGTGAGGTATATACTAAAAGTGTAGTCATATAATGTAAAAGCCATAGAACACAATTAGAACATCATAGACAAAGGGGAGAATTAAAATGGGCAATTTGAGACCAGATGATGAGAGTCGTTAAAATATGTTCATTATTTTGAAAATATCCTGTGCCAGGCTTAATAATGAACCTCCAAAGATGCATATGAACCCGTGAATCTATGAGTATTTAGTACCTTCCATACTAGAAAGGCTTAGCAGCTGGGACTGGATAAGGAGCTGGGGATAGGGAATGTGTCCTTTATTAACTAGGTGGGTCCAAATAATCACAAGGATTATGTTAAGAAAGAAGCAGAGGGATCAAAAAGTGTTAAGAAATGTAAGAGTGATGACAGGAGGGGGCCAAGATCCAGTGGATGTTCCAGTTTCTAGCATCAAAAACAGACAAGAAAGCAGATTGTCCTTGAAGTGTGCAAAAGCAACACGCAAAGCCTCGTCCCAACTCTGGTCTTAGATTCCTTTCCTCCAGAATTATAAAATAATAAGCTTGTATTGTTGTAAGCCACTAAGTTTGAGAAAATAGGTTGCAGCAACAATAGGTAATTAGTACATGTACACTAGAAATAATTAATACATTTACTCTATTTATCTTAATAATGCAAGCAAGAAATATGCTTCAGATTCCTATTTTATTTATTTATTTATTTATTTATTTATTTATTTATTTATTCAGATTTCTATTTTACAAAGTAACATTGAGTGAATTGGGGATTTAGCTCAGTGGATAGAGTGTTTGCCTAGCAAGCACAAGGCTTTGAGTTCAATCCCCAGCACCAGAAAAAAAAAAAAAAAAATCATTGAGTGATGCATGAAGGCTCATTTTGAGAGATGTTTAGTTAGGAAAGATAGATGGTTTTTATAATAAATAGCTTAAAATTTATCAATGAGAAAAAAGACATCATAATTACATAATTATAGAAGACATTATAGTGATAGGCTTTATTCAAATAATAGATGTAGCAATTCAATCAAGGGACAACAGATCTAAAATATTTAAAATAGAATAAACAATTACTATGCAGACGTATCATGTTAAGTACTTTGCATGTATTGCCTTATTTGCTTGTTATGCCAGCCCTGTGAGCTGGAGATTATTAGCATCATCCCCACTGTACATGGGTAAGCCAAGTAACTTCCCTCCAGTCACAAAGAAATTGAAGCACCATGTTAATAGAATACTGCTAATAGGACTGACGCAATCATGGAAAGAATAATAGCATACTGTGAACAGAAGTGAGTCTTGTTTACTTTGGCAAAATAAGTGAATACCCTCAAGCTCCAAGGACCGGTGTACATAACGCCCACATTACTGATACATGTATAACTTTGAGAAAAATATCAGACTCCAGAAACAAAGTCCCGAAGGACTGGCAAGCAATCGCGAAGGCAGGATTCATCCCTTAAGCCTGGAGGAGATGGGCAGACAGTGAGTGTCTAGGGAGCGGCATTTTGAAAGTTTCCTCTGGTTCCATTATGTTATATCCGACTTGCTGAACCAAACTGCAAAGTTACTCTTCTCCGTGAGCCCCTGCTGGGTGGGGGCCGTATACAATGCCACATGTATGTATGTATCCAAAAATACTTCTTTAGAAATGAAAGATATTAGAGTACAATTGAAATAAGAAGAAATCCATTATGTTCATCCTCTGAAAACTCAAGGTTGTTTCAAGGTTAAAAAATTAACTGAGTCGATTTTACTATCAGCTTCCACAGAAGCTCACATCAAATCATGGGTAGCAAGGCTGTGGATTCGATATTTAGGAAACCGTTTGCAGGGTAAAGACGTTAAAAATATGAGGTTGACATTATTTAGTTCGATTTGATTTAATAGGAATCTGTTTAGCAATCTATTATTCTCATAGCCTACAAAAAGGAACTAGAAAGTTAGGTAATAAAAAAGAAATCCAGAGTATTTTGAAAACTATATAAGTTTTTAGTAGGTTTAAAATTTGAAGTAAAAATTGTTGAATTTTTACAATCCTAATTTTAAATATGATAGAGAAAAGCATCCTATCAAATTGTGACCTACGAAGGAATGTTTATAAATAAATGTATAGAGTATGTGGCCTAGAAGTTTTTTGAGAACTACTCAATTTTAAAGATTATTACCATTTTGTCCAAATACCCTGGTGTTACCACCTCATTCTTTCAAGGAAGGTTTGCTTGTGAGAAAATCAGGATATATTCCTTAGTCAATGCATGGATGAAACTTTGAAATTACACAAAATGTCAAAAGAAGATATTACTATGATGTATCAAACAATAACATCCTTCAAATAAAATAATGGAAAGATTTATTCTAAATAATGATAGGGTGAGGGATGATAATTTTTCCATGTCAGTTTGATCAGGTTAAGGGATCCCAGATACAGTAGCTGTTAAAACATAATTTCTGGCTATTTTCTAACACAGTGTTCTGGAGGAGAGCAACATTTGAATCGATGGACTTAATAAACATGATCTGGTGCAATGAACGTCAGGGGGCATCTCACAATCCACTCAGAGCTTGAATGGAATAAAGTGGCATAAGCCCAAGTGTTCTGACTGTCTCTGTGAACTGGGCCATCCATCTGCTCCTCTTGGACATCAGAAAATGTGCTACTTTGGTCCTTCAAATCCTGGTACTTTCAACCAAATTTCCAGACTGTCAGCCTTGGACTAAAAATTTTATGATAAACTCCCATGTTCCCAGGCTTTCAAACAGAGCTGAATTACACCTTCAGCTTCCCATGTTCTCCATCGTGCAGGAGATGGCAGATTGTGGGATGTTTTGGGCCTCTATACTTACATCAACCAATTTCCATAATAAATCCCCACATCTATCTATCTGTCTATCTATCTATCTATCTATCTATCTATCTATCTATCTATCTATCTATCATCTATCTATCTATCTATTATCTATCTATCTATCTATCTATCTATCTATGCTTTTAGTTCTGTAGAGTAATTTGGAGGAAAATTTGATATTCTGACCAAAGGGACTTAAACATCGTGGTGGATTAAGTCTGACTTCAAATTCTTCCAATAATAATAGGCAAAATGTTTCCTCATCCATTTGAAAAATGGGAAGATGTGACTTTGCACCTTTTCAAAGTGAGTTTCTTTTTCTAATTTTCATTCATTGGTACATATTTGCAGTATATAATACATATATTCCTCTTAAAGAGTAGGTACTACTCTCTAAGGTTCATAAAATAAGTCCTTACATATTTTGATTCTTTTTTTTTTCCTCATTTTTTAAAGTAGCGCAGTGGAAATGATGCTATCTGGACCCAGGCTATTGGCAATTTCTATTTTGTTCTCTTAGAACTCTGCTTCACCATACACGGAGGCTGGATTACCATCTGGGTAGATTATGAGAAAAGAATATGAGGCTACATGAGCACAGTAGCCTATCTGAGCCCTGTCTTCCATCGTTCCCATCATGCACTAGGCCATGAGTGAAGCCCTCTGGAATACACCAGGCCTGATGGACTACCAGATAAATAATGCCAGTGACCATAACTTGCACCACATAGTACATAAGAGATACCACATATGTCCTGCTGATGTTCATGACCTACAGAATTACAATATAAATGGTAGTTTTTTTATGGCACATGTTTCGAAGAGTGTATGCAAAACTTACTTGACTTCTCTTCACTGTCTTAAAGTTTAGACTTGAGTTAATAATCTTGCAGATTTTTTTTATGACAATCAAACCAGTGGTGTAAGTATGTAACTGAGATTGCCTTCTACCAATTCTTGTCATAATACCCCGCTCATAGCAACAACTGGCACATGCTGAAGAGTTTGTAACGGCAAGGCACTCTCAGGAGACTCAGAGTAAGGTTGTCCTTCTTGGAGAGAAACCGCCCGGATCAGCTCAGTAGTTGCTTGAGCAGTTTAATTTGTGTCTACTTGTAGGAAGAACTTTACATTGGTTCATCCAAATTCTCTCATCTTGCTGTAATTTGGACAGAGCATCATTTTTCAAAGTAGTCAGTTACAGGAATACTAACCAGCCACCTTCATAAATGAGTGTATGACTTTGATTACACAAACAAAAATACTTTACATTCATGAGCCTCAAGATTATATATGTGCATATATATGCATATATATATATGTGTGTGTGTCTATTATATGTGTGTGCTTTTCTTGAGTGGCATATATTTTTAATTTAATAAATAAATCCTGTGAAGGATGTAGTGAAAGAAAATTAGTCCCATTTTTGAGATGAAAGTCATGAGACACAGAGATGGGTGTCACGTGTGAAGATCAATCTTATATCTGTGAGCTGATATAAGAACAAGTTCAGACATCTCTTTGCACAGGAGGGAGTATTTGCCCCTTTGCCCCAGTATAGCAATTTGAGGTCAATAAACTATGTTGTGGATTTTTCAAATGATTTTCTCCATTTTTAGAGTAATAGATTGTTATCTTTTAGAATATACACTTCAATTTAAAAGATTAATTCCAAGAATTCATATCACGTTAATTCAGAAATTTGGAACAAATACATTTGGCTAAGTGAATCTTACAGCAAAAATTTAAAGCAATAATTATTAGTCTTTTGTATAAACACATTGCACAAAATTCTGTCTTCTGAGAAAATAAAATCCTGCTTAAGGTACCTTAAAACTGATGCATAATGGGCAACAAGTGGTGTTTCCAGGAAACCTCTGAGGGCTTCTCCAAAGCTGTTTTAGCTCTAGAATAGATGGTCTCGCTCTGATATCACACTCTCTCACTTTTCCAGTGAAAGTCTATGGCTAGAAATACGCATAATACATGTAGAAATGTGATTCTTAGTAATTCTTTAAAATTTGAAATAATGATACCTTGCATTTTTATCAAATTATTTGAGGATATACTGTTTACATGTTAATTAATAGAATGATATAGAAATTGTAAAATAATATGATAGCTAGATAGTACACCTTTAATACCTACAAGTTTTGAATCTTAATTTGTGGCCATGGAGAAACAATGAGGAAATACATATTAGTACTGAAAAAATTATTAATCAAAAAACTACCGTGAATATATGATATAAAAAGTCTGCCACAGGGGGGCTGGGGATTTAGCTCAGTGATTAGAGTACTTGCCTTGCAAGCACAAGGCCCTGAGTTCAATCCCCGGCACCACCAAAAAAAAAAAAAAAAAAAAAAAAGTCTGACACATTAGTGGTCATGTCTGAGGATTTAGTGTCTCCAGGGTATAGATGATATTTAATCTTTATTCTTCTTTTATGCATTTGTATGACTCTAAAAATAGTAATCTATTTGAACTTTAGTTTGCCATAATTTAGAGCTAAAAGCCTACCTTATAGGCTAGAAGTAAATATGATGTAAGATGTATTTTTAAATTATAAGCATACTAATATACATAAAACAAGCTGGTCTATAAATTGTAAAATGTCTAAATAGATAGCAATTAGGAATATGAAATTAAATCCAAGCTGTCTGTCTCTAGAGTATGAATAAAAGAAAATTAAATTTTCTCTCCTTTTGACTCATTTTCTGATCCATAAGATGAGGAAAGAAACAGTCCAAAGCAAAAGTTGTAATAAGAATTAAAGGAGATTTGAATACTGGAACAAAACCTCAGGAAATACACATCACTGTTATTTTAAGTGAAATAGCTACACTTTTTACTCAAATCCAAAATTATTTATTTCTATTTTCCATTTAGTAAAGTAATTCACAAAAGTATTGTTTTTGAATCACCTATTGAATAATTATACATATATCTATTTCCCTATTTATTTTTGGCATGTGACTAACACTTTAACTCTTTGAATGGAAATGGGATGCAAAAATAATATTCACAACTTAAATACCATACATTAATTTTGCCATTTGTTCAGTCATTTTATTAAATCAGAAATATTTATTGAACACCATTTACACTTCAGGGAATGTACTGTGGAGATTAAAATGAAATATACCTCTCCTTTAATCTGTTAGTAACACTAAAATGGCCAAGTGCCATGTAATTCTTTACTACTAGGCCAGTAGGCAGGCTTGGTGAAATACAATTCCTTTGAAATATTTTATTCAAAAATACCAGCCATTCTCCTTATAGGACCTGAACCAAAAACCATATAATCCCTTGGGTCAATTTAATTTATTCCAAAAGCCTATTTGTAACAGTAAATGGAAAACACTCATATAGAAGAGTTAGTATGTATGATCGTGTCACATATTGTTTTACCTATACTGTACTAGGTCAGTAGACATGAGTTCTCCACCATACACTAATTCATACTAGACAATAATGCTCAAGTAATTGTCAATGGAAAGAATGGCTGAATGCTTCTAGTAATAGAAACAGCAGCCAACAGTCTATTAATCTTCTCTTCAATGATTGCACTTCATGCTTTCACCTTTATAATGAGATATTATCTCAATTTTACACACAAATAGGTGAAGATTAGAGAGCTTAATGTGAAAAAGATTTCACTATAAATAATAAGTTTCCATCGTGAGATTGAAGAAAATAGGGAACGAAAAATTTATGGACTTCCTTTAAAATACATAGTTTATATAATATTAGCATGGCAATAGGCAAGATGAAGACAAAAAAGAGGATAGACTATTAGTAGTCTCCTGTACCTTCATGGAGGAGCCTCATTTCAGGACAGTAGACAGCAAACAGCTTGGAAAACTGCCAGGTCTGGTGCCTGATGGCTGACTCTACTCTCTCTCTAGCAGGATATAATCTGATCCCAGGTCCTATTTAAGTATCAATAGAACCACACGTCTGCAAAAACAAAAATAAGTGGCACTAAGGCGTTGTCTCTTTCTGGTATTCAGCAAGGTATTACTCAGTCTCACTGTTCCCAGAACTGCCTTTCTGGAAGCCACCTCCCTTCTGGCTGAAATGCTTTGTTTTGATTAGCAGCTCACTAAATCACTGTCTGGCCAGGGAAATCAGCACATAGCAGTAAAGAGCTCATGTGGAACATTTACTTAGATATATGGAATGCTAGACAGTGTGCAGATATGTTTTGGAACCTTTCAAGCTGCTGAAATTCAAAGGAAAATTGTGTGTTTTAATTTGAATATTTAAGGAAAACATTCTAATGTTAATCAAAAGCTCCAATGATTTAGCAAACAAAATATTGAAAGACATACAGTGATAAATGCCTTTATGGTATAGTACATGATCCAAGCGCATACAAATTACGATAGAATGTAAGGTTAGAATCATCTAGTTCAGACTTAGACACTATGGAACAATTCTAGCAAAAGACAATGCTTAAAATTACCTTTAAATGATGAGTGGGAGTTTAGCTGGTTGTTGAAAGATCCAAGAACATTTTTACTGAGAGAAAAAGTGTGCTCAGCCTGAAATGCTAAAGAGCTGAATGTTTCCTGAAAATGGAAACACATTGAATATGGCTCAAATTAAGGGTAGAAAGACGAGCATGATTGAAATGTGTTATATACATGTACCAAATTCCTACAGTGAATGTTATTATCATGTACTGCAAGCACATACTAATAAAAATGTAAACATTAAAAAAAGCCAAAACACTTATTTCTTGATTTACTGATCGAATGATCCTAGTATAAGGTTTTTTCTTTGTTTGTTTGTTTTGTTTTTGTATTTTTTTTCCCCTAAGTACTGTAATTTCTAAGCAACAGAATCTCTTATTACCTGATAATCAGCCTGGGGTTTAAGATCTAACAGAACAATTATAGAATCTAACTGGAGAAGATAGAGACCAAGAAGTCACTTGCTCTGATTTTGGGAATGTAGGGACAGGGGTCCCCGTAGGTAGGGAAAAATAGGTAAAGACCTCCTCAGACTTTAAACATAAAAGCAGCTACATTCCAACAGTTAAGGAGATAAAGGCAAAGAGACTAATTCGGGAAGGCCCCAGGTAATCTGATTAACATACAGACAGCAAACTCTCCCTTTTGACTCTTTAACTAGCCCTAAGGTGCCCGCCCATAGGTTTGCCCTCTGCCAAAAGACAAAGATCACAGAGCTGAGGGAAATCGAGGCAGAGGTGACAGACAAGCCCAAGAGCCAATCAGATTCCCAGGGCTGAGCCAAGGGAAAAACCTCAATAAAAAGGGGCTGCAGCGAAGGGCCCACGAGTATTTCGCTTTCCAATGCTCCCTACTTAGCGAGTAGCTATCTATCGTCTCCTGTTCCCCCTTTTTCACCACTTTTAAATAAATTGTCCTCTAAATAAATTGTCTTCTCTTAATTTAAACTCGGTTTCTTTAATTCCTTACTGTAGCTGGGTTTACGATCGCCGGGAATTATATTTTCTAACAGGACAGCAGCTCACAGTCCACCTCCGGACATAACATTACCAGATAAATCGTATTTTTTTCCAGGAAGGCCGTGGGTACTGTTTTACAGAATTTTAAATAATCACAGGAAAGTTGCTGCGAAAATGTTCATTCCTTATGACACAGTTTCGGAGGGCAACTGCATTAGTTACCCAGACTTAGTGTTCTCCGCAGACTTGTTAAAAAGTGGCACACAGACAAGGAGAAAATTTGTAAAAATGAGTTGACATATAATATTTCTGGTGATTAAAAGTTCATATACATTCATAGACACGATTCTTATGTAGAAGAGCAGTTTAATTCAAGTACAAGCTACAAGGTTTCTGCAAACCTAGAGGGGCGGTAACTACTTGGGATTGTTTCACCTCAAAAATGTGTTTGATCACAAAAAGAAGAGCCAAAGAGTCCATAGTAGGAAAACGTGGAAAGGTAGCTGTAAGTAGTAATGGTTTAATAGTTTTCAGCAGTAAATTGCCAATTAAACTTCAAAACTGTTACCTTGTGTTTGGGTGGACTTCAGTAAATGTTGATGTAGGGACAGGGCTCCCCATAGGTAGGGAAAAGTTAGGGTAAAGGCCTCATTAGATGTTATTAAAAATTAATAGACAATTTTGAACTCTATAGCCGGACTCTAAAAGCTAGACAGCTATAATCAAATAGTTAGAAACATAAAGGCAGTTAGATTCCAACAGTTTTCAACAGTTAAGGAGACAAAGGTGAAGAGCCTGTTCCCAGGAAGGCCCCAGGTAATCTGATTAACATAAAGAAAACAAACTCTCCCCTTTGATTCTTACAATCTACATAACCTAGCCCTAAGCCACCCATCCATAATTTCCAAATTCCAAAGGCCAACATAGAGAAAGAAAATCTCAATAAAAAGGGGCTACAACGAAAGGCCCACAAGCATTTCGCTTTTGAATGCTCCCTGCTCATCATGTAGCTATCTATCATCTCCCTTTCCCCCCTTTTTCACCACTTCTAAATAAATTGTCTTCTCAATTTAAACTCGGTTTCTTTAATTCTTTACTGTAGCTGGGATTATCATCACCGGGAAGCATATTTTCTAGCAGGGCAGCAGCTCGCAGTCCAACACGTACACATCAAGATAATGAGTTGAGTGACTATTTCTTCAGCTGTCTCATAGCCGATTCGTAACTAATATCACATGAGATACAGAAAGTTGATAATATATTATATGTACAAAGGATGCCCTAGGACATTAAGTCTTAATACAGTTGAAAGAGATTGCGAGTTCCGTTCTTGGATATACCGACCATGAACGCCCTTTGCCTATACACAAAACACCGAACGGTGAAGGCGACAATGTATGTGCCGACCGGAGTGACTGTGATCACGGAGGGCAAAGAACCCATCGCCATTCTCCAGAATCTGAAGTATGCATCATTTCTCTTTCAGTGTAACAGTTACTGAAGATCTTTCCCAAACCGTATTTGCTGAAAATGAGCTAGAGTTCTGATTGGTATGATTGATGATCTGCCCTTTATTTTTAGTGCATGAACTGTGGAAAAGAAGCTGTATCTTTTCTATCAAATGGGATCGTCTCTGTCTCAGATCTGGCCTGCCCTGACCAGCCCTTACTGAACACGCCAGTCATAAAGTTGCCTGCTCAGTTCAAACGCCAGGAACGCAGCTCTACACGTAGGCTGGCTTAGCAGGAGTCGGGACTTTCTGTTCTTCACTTTCCCCTTTTGCTCTGCCCGCTCCTTCCCCTCCTGACTTACTTTTCTGATCTCCTGAGGCCGCCTGAGTTAGCCAGTCAAGATAGACTGTGAACCTTCTACGCAGCCAATGAGAAAGAGGTCAGCTACCCCACCTCCTGCGCTAGGATAAAAGAGCCCACCGTCCTTCGCCCTGTGTGCCTGCCACCTCATTGCTGGGTGTGCTTGCGCCACTTTTGCAAAAGTAAAAAGACGTGGAGATCGCTTGCCGCGTCTGAAGACATCCTTTCCCGCACTGACAGTTTGAGTCTGGGGGTTTATTCCCAACGCAAATGAGAGACGGACGGCCATGAGAATTTTTAAATACATGTTTTTTCTTTTCTTTTGGTCAGCATCTATCAGGAGAAATTCATTTGTTCTTTCGAACAAATGTTGATCATATACTATTAGTAATGCGCTATTATATGTGCTGAAGATTTAAGAAGCAAATAAGACAAATCTGTTCATCTTTAAAGGATAAAGTAGCCGTGAGGACTGGAGAAAAAGGAACTAACAGACTAAAATACAAAAGGCTAAGGACAGAAAGCAAGAGACCACAGAAATTTATTGAAATTCTGCCAAGAACCAATGACTGTTAGGGTAGCCACTTAGTCAATGATGAATAATCGAGATTACATATATTCAGGTACAGTAGGCAAGAATTTATGATAAGCTAGCGGCATGTGACAGGAGAATAAGAGAAGCCAACTAAACTAAGAAAGACCTTGAGTATAAATTTTTTGTACCTCCGAGAGTACGTCTGTACAGCAGCCAAGTAGGAACAAGTTTTGCCTTCATAACCAACTAAAATGAATAATGGTAAATACAATTTCTGGTCCTAATTCTCCTTGGGTATAGATTCTTTTCTAGTAGGGAGCTAGAAAAGAAAGTGAGGTTGTATATGGCAAGCATTGTGCCCTGTAGGAACAAGATGTCTGAGTCATTTTCTTTTTTTTTTTTTTTTGATCCATTTAACTTGAGTCTCTGAATATAGCAGCAATCCTGCAAGTGTCTGAAGTAGTATCACTATTTCATCAGTTTTTCCTAAACTAGCCCATATACCACACCAGCTACATGTGCATAAGCATATAAATTGCCAATACCTCCAAAAAATGAGTAAATTGCAAAAAGCATTATACTAAATGAAACAAGCAACACACATTGTGATGCGTGGATCACTGTAATATGGTATCTGTAGCTATTTTGGGATGATACTTAGAAGGGGAATAGTTAGGTCAAGTGGCATTTCTATTTTTTGGTCTTTGGCACAATTCATAATAGTTAAGTCCTGGAAGCAGCCTTTGTGTCAATTAGCAGATAAATGGATAAAGAAAATGTGATATTTATACATAATAGGTTACTGCTTGGATATAAAGAAGGATAAATTTGAGACATTTGTAGGAAAGTGGATACAGCTGGATAATATAATGTTAAATGAAATAAATCACAGAGCTTAAATACCATATGGTATCGCTCATTTGAGTAAGGCAAAGAGTAAACAAAAGATTGATAGCAGGAAATAGGGAGATAAATCTTTTTGGAAAGAAGAATGAGTTGAAGAAACCAAGGACCAGGGGAAGAGAACTAAAGAGATTCAAGATGTGTCATGTACGTGTATCAAATGCCCACAATGGATGCAAACACTACATGTCGTAAACAGAAACTAAAAGTGTAAACAAATTCTGCCAAGAATTTATTAAATGTATTATATTGGGAAAGGGAAGAAAATGTCCAAATGGGAAAGGGAACAAGGGAGGGGGAAAGGAACAGAGGGACAAGAGAAATAAGAAACAGAAGGAAAAAAATGGAAACAAAGCTTTTGTAAACAAGGAGGGAGAAGAGGGTGAAAGGAGGGGAGGAGAATGGGAAAAAAAGAAGCAACAAGATATATCACGTACAGGTACAAATCCCCTGTGAAGAATGCTGTCTCTATGTACATCTAAAATGTACCATTAAAATAAAATAAATTAAAAAAATAACAAAATGATGAAAATGGAGAAAAGGGATCTAGAGATGGAAGGAGGAAAGTGGGTAGGAAAGGGGGAAGGGGAATAAAAAAGAATCACGATGTGTTAAGTATATGTACCTACTCCCTAAAATGGATGTAAACTTCATGTATTGCAAACATGTACTAATAAAATCAGATTTTAAAATTAGATCAGTGGCACATAAACCTTAATATTCAGATATGCAAAAAATGTAAATAATAAAATGACTGCTTCTGAATTAAAAATAAAAGAAAAAAGACAGACACAAATTCCTACAAATGACATGATTCAATTTAACTGACATTCTAGAAAAAGCAAATCCAAAGGGAAATAAATCCTAAAAACTTACTATAAAATATTATAGTATATCTGGAAATATGAAATGTTCTATCAAACAGGCAAAGAGAATATGACATATCCATCAATTTTTAAAAAGTGTTTTAAAGTACATCCTTGATATTAGAAGTAGGTTCACTTAACCGTACAGAGAAACTTTAATAGGACCATTTTAAGAAAATCATTGAGTTTAATCTTAACCTTTGCCGAGGACTAAACAGTTATAGTCATTCCTTCTGATACTTTTTAAATGTTCCATTGTACTCTATCATACAATTATACCAGTTTTGAATAACAACTTGACATTATAAAATATTTGAAAATTAGTTCACTAATATAAATGGAATTTCAATGACTTATAATGTTTAAATCACTTAAAAAGAAAAGATTCAAGAGATGGAGGAAGAAAGGGAGAGGCGATGAAAAAGGAATTAGATATGTTATACATATGTACCAACTCCACACAAGGAATGTAAACATTACACACTGCAAACATGTTAATAAAAAAACTAAAAAGAATAAATTAAAGATTTGAGGGAATGTGAAAATGTATAAGATTTATTGACATTTATAATATAAACAAGTAATTTGTTATATGCAATTAAATAATAACAACAGAGAAAATAACCTTGACTGTGGTTTTATTTTATTTTTTTGGATCAAATGATATTTCTATTTTTAGTGTTTTGAGGAAACTTCATAGTGATTTCTTTTTCTTTAAATTTTATTTTAATGGTACATTTTATATGCACATAGTGATAACATTCATCATAGGGGATTTGTACCTGTACATGACATATCTTGTAGCTTCTTTTTTTCCCATTCCCCTCCCCTTGCCCCCTCCTCCCTCACCATTTACAAAAGCTTTGTTTCCACCCTTTCCTTCCATTTCTTATTTCTCTTGTCCCTCTGTTCCTTTCCCTTTCTCTTGTTCCCTTTCCCATTTGGACATTTTCTTCTCTTTCCCAATAGGATACATTTTAGTCTTTATATACACTTCAGTTTCTCACACCCAAGAAACTATGCAGTATTTAAATATGTGTGTCTGATTTATCTCACTTAAGAGTATGGTCTCAAGATGCATCCATTTACCTAGGAATATCTCAAGCTTATCATTCTTTATGGCAGAGTAGTACTCCATTGTATAAAAAAAAAAAAAAACAAAAACATTTTCTTTATCCATTCCGCTGTTGATGGGCTTTTGGGCTGTTTCCAAGATTTAGCTATTACAAACTGTGCTGCTATAAACATGGGTGTGCATACATCCCTGTGGTATGATGCTTTTAATTCTTTTCAGAGGATACCAAGAAGGAGAATAGCTGGGTCAAATGGAATCTCTAGTCCTAGTTCCCTGAGGAATCTCCACACTGATTCCCATAGTGGTTGTACCAGTCTACACTCCCACCAACAGTGGAGAAGGGTTCCTTTTCCTCCACAGCCCCTCCAGCATTTGTTATTGGCTGATTTGTTGATAATAGCCTTTCTTTCTGGTGACATGATATGCTTTCATGTTTTGTTTATTCCTTATTACCAAGTAGAAAAGGATAATTTAAAAGAGAGATTTCCAGCTGAAACAGTCATATTACTGTAAGTTTCATGCATTGTCTCTAGAAAGGTTTTCCATGAGGTTGTATTGCTCTCATTTTTACAGAAAAATGTAATACAATGTGAACCACCAGGAATATTAGATATTTACGTACTCATTGAATGAATGTTTTTTAGAAGTGTTTAAAGCAAGCGTTTACATTGACCAGACCAAAGAATTAAATCATTATAAAGAATTAAATCATAAAGTGATGTGCTGACCCCAGCTCATGCTGACTCACAAAAGCCTATCATTAATTTTTCAGGAAATTTTCTTGCTGATTATGAAGCATGGACATAAACTTACCATTAATATACAAGTTAAAAATATATACACGAAATTCATTTCTATATATATATTTTTTTTCTTTTTTGGTGCCAGGGATCGAACTCAGGGCCTTGTGCTTGCTAGGCAGGCACTCTAACCACTGAGCTAAATCCCCAGCCCCTCTATATTTTTTTTCTGTATGATCATTATATAGACTTAAAACTAACATGTAAGATAAATAATAAATTCACAAAATTCATCATTTCCTTTATTTTCTGTCTGATCATTATTTGCAGACATGAGGTTATTTACATGTGAAATGCATGCATGTGGTGGAAATAATATATTGGTTCATTGTGCCCATCTTTTCCCAACTCCACTTTTACTTTTAGTGATGTCCCACTTATGGCTAGAAATTAGCCATGGTGGGGGTCTTTGCTTCACTGAAAATCCTTTAATTTTTAAAAATAAAGTTGTCAAAAATGTATCAGCACACATCAACATGAAACTGCTTTTAAATGTCCACCATATACGCACAGGCACTAAAAATAGAAACATAATAAGGCACATTTCTTAACCTCAAAACATACTGGATAAAAAGAAAATAATTCGCTGTCAAATTGTAGGAGACTTTCCCAAAATGTAGGGCTAGACCACAGAAAAGAGATGCTCTGTGAGTTCAACTTTAAAAATAAGATAGAGATCATCAAGGAAAATATGAGCAATTTTATTTCTGTCAAGAAGAAGCAAAATCAAAGGGAAACGGCATAAGAAAAAAGCGCCTTTTCATAAGAATCCTAATACGTCTAAGTTTTCAGAATAGAATGCATGTTATCTCCCTATGGCTCCCTCCGATACAGAAAATGTGTAACCACAGTGAGGGACTGTCCAGATAATCCAAGGTAATCGCGCCCCAAATCTTTAAGTCAGTTGTGTCTGCCAATACCCCTTTCCCCAGTGAAGTACTACAAATTCCAGGGAATTTGACATCTTCGGGTGGCCATTACTTAACCCAGCACAGGTGTATGTGCCTGAGTGATAATTAAAATTATAGGCGACAAAGCAATTACAAAAAGAAATTTCATAAAGATGAAGAGGAAAAAAGACAGAATGAGTATCTCAGTAGTCCTTTAAATAATTAGCACATGCAGAAAATCCAATGAGAGATGGCAAGAATGCCAGGAAGAAGATCAGGAAATGAAAGTTGTACAAATGACTTCGAGAAATTGGAAAAACTACAGGGAGTGAAGAGGAAAAAAAAAAAAAAAATGGCTGACGTAAAATGAAAATTGACTTGTAAAATACAAGAAAGCAGGTTTTGGATTTAGTTCAGTGGTAGAGTTCTTGCGTAGCAGGCGCAAGGCCTTGAGTTCAATCCCCAGCACCCCACCCCCACCCTGAGAAAAAGATACACAAAAACCTGAAGCTTTATACATGCTAATTACAATCTTGGGCTAAATCCATAGTCAATCTAGCACAATATTTGGTTGTTTACAGATTGGACTTTGGAAACTTGTGACTGTCCCCCTGGAGCTTAAAGTCATCATGTTAACAAGTCAACATAATGCTGGGGCAAAGGTATGTGAGCTGAGTAATCCATGAAGCAGTTCACAATTGTGAGCAATTAACATTCATATTATACAGGGAATTCATACTCAAACTAATCACAATTGCTAAGTAGCTGCTCAATTCAATTGTTTTAACCTGCCAAGAAGTGAATGAGTCACCATGAAGACATAATTAAATGTTAAAACGACACAATGGCTTAAACAATTTCTAAAAGACTTTATATTGTTTCCTTGTGGAAAAAATCATGTAACCATAATTTAATCAAGACTCAGTTTACAGATTACAAATAATCCAGTTTTCATTCTTATCTGTGTAGTTTGTAATTTCCCCAGATATCCAGGAAGGTTTTCTAGTTCACATGCTGGTTTGTAGTTAACACCTGAGAATAATGGTTAATTTTTAAATCTCAGGTCTGCTTCTTACATTAATGGCTCTCATTGACCTGAGATAACAAAAACTCCCCTAGCAAAGGAATCTACACAGTGAATTTTCTAGTCACCGAACCCTGGAAGTGCACTGACTAACTGTGGTGGACTTACTATTGCGGTCAACTAGAGCAGGAACGCCCAGCTGGACTGAGTTGGTGGTTCTGGGCGTAGAGGATCCACCTGAGGATTGTTGCCAACACAACATAAAGGGGAACGAGAGCAGAAGATGGCGGCTGGCTGTTTCCCAGAAGAAGCTCTGTTGTGGCTGGTTCTCTCAAAGGGAGCTCGGCTGTTCTTGTCACAGGAGCTCGGGGCCTTGCTGTCATCGAGGATGGCTGCTGTTCACTTCAGGGGAGCTCTGGTCTTCATGTCTGTTGTGAGTATCATATTCTGGTTCCAGTATAGATTTCTTCAGCCTTTTAGTGCTGTCACGGATGCGCGTGGGACTTGGTTGTGGGCTCCCAGCCCTGACTGGATCTTGCAGGTCTCCAGTGCTTATGTAGATGTTCTGCACCCTTCCTCCATTCGGCTTGTGTGAGTGAATGTTGTAATTTATAAAAGTTCTGAATTAAATCTGCTTTCTTGAAAATCATTGACTTTAGAAAAGAAATACGCTAACTTAAAATGTTCAACAGCTATCTTGGCATACTTGAAATATGGTGAGCAACTGTGCTCAGTTTAGTTATAACAAAGAGTAGTTCTCATGTGTATTATCTTGATCATAATATGAGCCTAATAGTACACAACTGTGCACTGTGAAATAGTTCAAAATCACAAAATTAATTGTTTCCCCTTTAGGGTTACAGTGTTATTGTTATTGTATACAGTGTCTTCCTCTTGAGCTAAGTGGAAGGGTAAAACTTGCTATTTGCCTGCGAATTCTCCTTTCCTACCTCCTGAATTCTTCTAGAGATTTATTTATTGGCTGGTATTTTTCTATATGGTTTAATTACTTACATTTATGTTAAATTAGTTTTATATTTATAAACTTACAATTTTCCTATTGTTCATTCAGTACGTTTATCATCTGTTTATAGAATTAATATTGAAAAATTGTGTGATTTTTAAAATAAAGTACAAAAACTACACTTCACAATATCACTGCGTTTGACCATTCTACAGTAAATTAATTTTAATATTGAATAATTTAGCCATTAAAAATCCATACAGTATTGGTTATTATTTTCCAATGGCTCCAGAACATTTTTTCTACAGTTAGAGTACTGCTTGATTATTTCTAGGTAAGAATACAAAACTTAGTAGAAAACAAAATGAAAAAAAAATAAAAATAAAATTATTAATGCATTCATGAATATATACATTTGGCTTTAGAGTCCTCAGCACAATTCGTGTCCTTCTCTTTGCAAAATGTTATCCAAATTTTACAAATGAATGAAGCAGAAGAAACTCTTGATTCATTCTTGAATATATATATATAATTTTCCCTACAATTTATTATTAGCCACAGAGGTAAAATGATACAAAAATAATTATGCATATATTATGATCAGATAGTCAGTGAGGCAGATAATTTGTTTCCAAATATTTTTGTGACCCAAGTGCATACATTAAATCCAGAGGTTGGAGAAGAATGAATGGCTTTGTGAGAGAATATATGCACATATCACAATAATTGTTTCCTGTCTTTCAGATCAAATTAATCAAGCTAAACATTAAAATGAACTACCAACATAATTTTAGTTCCCTTGCCCATGTGACTATCACAACTATTATAAAAGCATAATAATTCCATGTGTTACTTTTAAGCAGTTTGCTTTTCTGTATCCTGTTTGATCTAACTTGAGTGTCCAAAGTATCTATGGGCATGTATGAAAGTTTAAGACAAAGAAAAATAGTGATAGCTATTAATAAAAAAAAATACATTTTCTAACTGAAGGCAGGTTTAACAATAGTATCCCCAAAATCAATAGTACGACTTTATACTTTTGAAAATATAATTTCCATTCTGTTATGGCTTAAATCTAAAGTGTCCCCCAAATGTCTCATCTGTGTTTGGAAGGTGATTAAATCATGGGGCTTTACATTCGTGAGTGGATTGGTCCAGGAGTTGATTAATTCATTATCTGAAGGCGCTCTTGGGTGGTGAGTACTTGTCGCAGTTGGATCCCTGGGGGCCTGATCTGAATGGGTGTATTCTTTTCCAGGCTCCTCCGATATCAGGCTGCCTCTGCCTGCCCTGCAATAAGCGTGTGTCCTTCATGAGGCCCTTCCAACATGCTATTTCTACCCTGGATCCAGCTGGCTTTGGACTGGCCCCACTGGAAACTGTGAGTCAAGTAAATAGCGTCTCTAAATCCCAGGTGTCAGGCATTTTGTCCTAGTGACAGAAAAGTGAGTAACACACACTTCAAACTATTTTAAGATTGTCCTATTGAAAAAAGCTCGCACCATTGCAATTAGTCATTCTCGCTCCTTTCTCCAAATATGCGTATGTGCAGTCAAACGTTTGAGATGGTTTAGAAACAACACTAATTTAGAATTAGAATTCCTGACTTTAAAATGTGATTCTGACCTTCAAATGACCTTGAAGAAAATCACTTATTTTTTGCCCAGTCGCAATTCAAAGAACTCGTATAAATTTTAAGTGAGACAGTCTGTGAATCTACTTTACAACTGTTTGGCATCTGAAATTGATGTATACTTTTGAATTTATAAGGTCAAAACTTCCAAATGGAAATGATTTAACACTGCACATTTCATATGGGATTTTGTCCAAATGTGGGGCAAAGTTTGGGGGTTACTTAAGGTTTTCGTGTTATGACAAAGATGTAGAAATTGCACACACTTTCAGATGAATTAGATAACTCAGGTAAGCCTTGCAAAGCCACCTGCTTTTGGTCACATATGACCCTCATTCGCTAAAAATAAAATGTAATTTCCCTAAATCTGGCCCAATCTTCCAGGGAGTCAGAATGAGTAAAATATTTTCTCAAGGCAAGTTCTTCATACTTGAAAGGTAAATTGCCTCTCCTGAGGCACAAGAACTAATATACCCTAGAAAAGGTAATTTCTCAGACAGCTTCTTCCAGACCAGCTGGCTAAGCAGTAGAATATTATATACATCCAATCTCTTGTCGAAATCAAGTTCAAGGAAGACAGAACTTGCAGCATCTTCTCCCCCAAACTGTAAAATCTAAGTGTTAATTTAACAGGAAATTGATTCATAAATTGATACTTTTTTGAGAATACTGTATGTGCAAAACTGGTGTTAATTATAGTCACTACAAAATTAAATCATGTGTGGCTGTTGTCTTCAAATGCATTACAAGTTGCAATATCATGTCTGGCCACCCCAAAGAGTTATGGACTACACTGCAAAATAATATACAAGTTGCATGTCAGAAATAATGAGTATTTCTCGCTCAACAGAATATAGTCATTGTGTGATACAGTTTGATTTCCAATCTGTTTCTTTAATAAACTTTCTTTGTGAATATTGAAGTTAGATAACATGATGTTAGAGGATAGAGATACATATTAAAATGTTTTCTAAAAAAAATAAATTAAATAAAATGTTTTCTAGGGGTTGAGGATTTAGCTCAAGTGGCGGAGCACTTGCCTAGCAAGTGCAAGGCCCCGAGTTTGATTCCCATCACATATATGTATTTTTTTTTCCTACAAGAGAGTGAATTAGCATGTCCATCCTCTCAATAATTTACCTTTTAGTGACAAGAACATCTACAATCTATGCATTTAGTGAAACTCTGAAGTATAATAAAATATTGGTAATTCTTAGTCCTAATACTGTGTGTTAGATGCCTAGACTTCATCCTACATATGCACTACTCTGTATCCTTTGACCTATATGTCTACATTCCTCCCACACAGACTTCACTGCTGTTAACCACTGCTTTATTTTGTATGTCTATATATTTTCCCTTTCTATGAAATATTTTTTGCTTTCTGTGTCTGGCTTACTTAATTTGACATAATGTTCTCCAGATCTCTTTCACTATGTTGCTTCTCTCTCTGCATATATATATAAATTCTTTATCCTTTCAATTTATATATACTTGTATATATATATATATATATATATATATATGTATATATAATATGTGTATATATTTATATACACTGTATATGTATGTATATATATATATATATGCACACACTTGTGTATATATGGGTATGTAAGATTTCAAGTCACAAAAATTAGGTTTCATTTGTTACTGACACAATTTAATGCGTAAATCATTCTGGGAAAACCTTGTATGTTATTTCAAATTTTAAGTGGTTTGGAAAGCATGTAAAAAAGCGTACTGATAATATTTATTAAAGATTTTAGGTCATCCTAAATTAAATAAATTTAAAGACCTAGAATTTTCTAACATAACTGACCAAGGTATTATACATGATTATATTTATATCGTGACTTCAGGCAGAATACATACATTATATGAACATCTTTTACGGAGTCAATGAATTTACCTGTAAGCAGCAAAGTAGTTTATGGAAAGACAGAGACTGTATATATTTAAAAAATATATTTAAAGTGCAATGTAATTTGACATAGTAGAGATCTAGATTAATATTCTGGATTACAACTTCCTTGAGCAATAAGAAAATGCTATATCATGTCTTTGGTTGCAATTTTCCTAAGTGTAAAGGGGGATTAGTGATACATAATAGCCCAAAAGATTATATAGAAGACATCTACTCTCTCAGTATCTAATGCAGGAAATAGTAGTAACAAAAACGTCTGTTCATTTTCCGCTTATTTGAATTGTTAGCGTCTATTTGTTATTTTACAAATCTGCCCGTCTTCTTCTATACCCCAGAAACTCACCCTTCAGTTCCACCTCCCTTGTGGGAATGTACACAAATCAAGGAAGGGAGACAAAATTTGGGCACATTAATGTTCGAAAGTTTTTTTTTAGCATCTTGAATTTTCCTAATTGATAAAAGTAAAATTATAGGGCCAACAAACATTGTCAACTCTGACGTATGAGAAATAAATTCTGACGTGTGTGTGTATACAGGGAATTAAAACTAGGACCTCTTGCATACTTCTATGTTTTTAAAGCCACTTGTAGGCAGTAAAACTGTTTTAAGAGAAACATGATATCAAAATGGTAATACAGGTTGCACATAGAACACATATACATATATGCACACACATTCACATATGTAATCTAAAGGAGACTATAATGGTAACGTATGAAACATAGGCACACTACAAAGTAAAAGTAGTCCCCAGTGCATAATTATTCAATTCCTGTACTTTGCTCATTATATTTTCATTTTATGTGACTTCTGAGGAAGTTCAACTCCCATCTGGTATACAGCTCTGATTTTGTTACCCTTGAAATTCAGGCCTGTGTAGCCCAATATCTGTCACAATTGTGAGATCATGAGAATTTATGTATAAAACCGTGATGGCTGCACCCTCCACATTATTGACTTTAATGTGGAGAGCTGTGGATTTTTGGTTAAAAATTCTTAGTACATCCCCTAATATGTATTCCTTCCTCTTACTCAAAAGAAAACATTTAGGTAGAAAATGTACAGCAATATATCTTCTGCTTCCATTGCAGTTATTTTTGTTTGTTTGTTTTAGTTTAGGGGATTGGGTTGTTTTGTTTTGTTTTGTTTTGTTTTGTTTTTGAGACAGGGTCTTTCTATGTAGTTCATTGAACTCACTGTGTAGCCCAGGCTGGGCTCCAGCTCATGGTGATCCTCCTGCCTCAGCCTCTCGAGTGCTGGGATTACAGGCATGTACCACCACTCCCGGTGCAGTTTGGTATTTTTATGTGACTAATGCTGGATGAGTTGATCACAGTGAGCAACACACTGATTAGTTTCTAAGAGGAAAACCTAAATTTGTCTTCTTATCCTTCCTGTTGGTAGGAATAAGGAGCCAGCACTGAGCCATACCATTTATTGTGCATGACACCAATTTAGCAACAGGCTACAAAGACAGTTTTGTGCTGGGACCTGGGTGAACTTGTCTCATACTGCTATTATTTCACCTTTCCTTTCCATCTCCTAAGTGCTATCTATGAGAGATAAAAATCTTAATTTTCATCATATTTATCTTGGTTCACAGTTATACATATAGCTGAATACATATTCTGCCCTGCGAATGACCCCCCTCCCCCTCTCTCAGTCTTAGGTAATAGAAAAAAATAGAACTTGTTAAAACATTTCTATAATGTCTTCAGCAAAATCCACAGTATCGAAATGCTTTAAAATAAATAACCCACATTTAGCAAACAAATAAGTTGCAAAGAAAAATAAAAGTGTTTGTGACTATAGAGATTAGGGGAACATATCAAAAAAATGCAACAAGTGACAATTATTTGTATTCTGATTTTAGCAAATCACGTATTAATTGTATATGAGATAATCAGATGAACTTAAATATTATAATTACATATAGTAAGATATTAAGAAATTATTGCTTATTTTTATTTAGGTGTTTTGATATGATCATACTATGTTAAAATAAGGGGACTGTGTTTTAGATACATAGTAAAATTTTAAGATGAATGTGTATAATATGTAAGATGCTTCAGAATAATACAAAGGGATAGAAAGTTATTCTTGGAGGTTTACACAATAAAACATTGGTCATGAGATTAAAAAACTTTGAATTTGGAATATACCTACTTGGAAGTTAATTATAGTTTTACTTATAACTGTCACCTTTTTAATTTTATCTATAGCTAAAATTTTTTTAAACAGTGTAAAGTATCTCCTTCAGAATAATATCTAACTTTTCTAGTTTTTTTTTTTTTTTTTTTTTTTTTTTTTTTTTTTTTTTTTTGTGGTGCCGGGGATCAAACTCAGGCCCTTGTGCTTTCAAGGCAAGCACTCTAATCACTGAGCTAAATCCCCAGCCTACTTTTCTAGTTTTTCTTCAGTATCTTTAATGCTATGTGATCTTGGACAGTTGACTTCTACTACTCCCAGTACTTCTCTATTTTTATTATATATTTATATAATTTTATATTTACATATTTGTTTCATATTACATGTATCACTGCAATGTTTTGTGTGAAATGGTTCAGGCAAAATGATTGTTACTGAACAAAAAGAGCTTATATTTTTTAAGCATTTAACATGCTAAGGCTCGATTTTAACTGATTTCCACCTATTGTCACTCATAGGTATTGTATAACCTAGTTTAGTAATCTAATAAACAGCATGTATAACATATTTGATGGAAAAAATGGACTATGAGGTCAAACTCTAAATTTGGGGACTTGGCCCACTTATAATGTTGCAGTTGTTAAAATTATAGTAAGTAAAAATGAGTACCTTACATTTTTCCACATTTGCTGAAACATCAATAGATTGGAATGTCTGTGATTATCCCAAGTCAAATGTAAATAAACCCCTTAACGGGAAGATTTTTAAACTTAAGTGATTGAACAAAACTGTCTTGATGTGACTATTTTAACAAGAGAGCAATGTAAATAACTATATGTTCCATATATTTGGAAAATTTATAGAAAATAAATATTCCTGATATTTATTTCTGTTGCTTTTCTCTTGTGGTTGATGTTTATTTTGTTTTGATATTTATGCCTACTAATCACTCAGAATAAAAGGACTAAGGCTATCACAGCCTTACAGATAAAATGTTCGTTGATGTACATTAAATGATTGTGTTTGAATAGTTTTTTTTTTTTTCTTTACCAGTGAAAGAAACGATAAACCTTTTAGTTTCCTCTTTTGCTAAATAATCACGTTTTTATAGTCGGTGATATAAGTAGTCATATGAGGACAAGATTTCTTTTAACTTCTTGATTTTCACATTAGTAGACACTATTCTCTCCTTTTACTATATTAATTTCTCAAACTAACTGAATCCCAAAGATCTTTCTGAAATACGTTCTTCTCCTGAATTCTATAAGACATATAAAACTTTTCCTTCACCTGATTTGCTATTATGTCTCATGCTGCTAAACTTTATTATTCTATTTTTAGTCACAATTTATAAGTGATGGTGGCATTTTATGAAGGATACACTATCTTCTAGAGTCAATGACTGTGACTGTATGTCCCAATTTGTGATGACCTGGCATCCAAAGCATATGCTATTGCTATCACATCCCAATCTTCTATTAAGACTGTTTTCCAAAGTTCACAATTACATTTAAGCTTGGTTCCCCCAAAGAAGCACTTGTTCCTACTAACACTTGTTTTAGAGCATGACTTCTCCATCTTGGGAAATAGGACATGTGCTTAAGCAGTTGCCCAAGCAAGAGGATCAGGACGTGAAACTCCTTAACCTTTTACCTCCGTTACTTTCCATGTCTAGTTCTAGGTCATAACTTCAACCATAGCTCATATGAATGAGTGTCCATTTTCCCTTGTTCAGATTTCAAGACAAGACCTCCATCCTCTCTGGAATGTAATACCTTTGAAATTATTCATTTTTCCTCCATTCTTACCCCTTTCCTACCTACTCATGCTGCTGGAATATGTTTTCATAAATATACATCTGCAACTTGTCTGTCTTACAGTTATTTTCAGGTACCCAATTTCTTCTGGAATAAAGTTAAAATTTCTCAACTTTATAATCCAAAATTTTAAGTATCAAGCTCCTGAGCTGCCTTCAATGTAATGCAATCCCATATGAAAAATTCATGCACTTAGCCTTTTCCTGACTCCCTATGTTTGTTCACATTATTACTTGGAACATCCTTTTCTCTTTTAAAATGCCTGTGTTGCGTACTGGAAGCAGCTCCAACACCATTCTCTTCTTGTGGAGTATGCTAATTTCCATCAGATGATGAAGGTCACCTCCTGTTTTCCTTCTTTGCTCCCCTATAACCCTATGCTGTTATGGTACATGGTCATATTTATTATAATTGTATAGTCATTGACTTCCTTCTGTTTCCCTATGAAGGACTATGGATTCCTAGAAGTAAAATGCTGATTATTCAACCATAAATACTATTCACCTTAAAAATGCATCATTTAAAATGACGGCCTAGTGGTACAGTGGAGTTTGGATATGAACTACCTTTACCTTTTACAAATTTGGAGTAAGGGTTTATAGGAGACACGTGGTTAGTAAGTAATAAGATTTAGTTACCAAATTTGGAAATATCTGTTATCTTTTCTGATGATTTCACACACACACACACACACACACACACACACATACAAATTAAAATCAATATATTTCAGGTGACTTACTAAGGTAGAAGAAGAACCTGCTACTGTCAAAGCACTTTCATTTTGCCAAAGAATGGACTGTTTTAATGGTAAAGGCTCAAATTTTTGTGAAGTTTCCTTCAAAATTTCATTTCTTTTATAGTTATTTTCAACACATTTAATATTTTCCTATGCATGAAAACCAGTATAAAACTCATAAAGAATTGTTAATGGAAATTTTATGAATGGTTACTAAACTTTTCATCTTGCTGAAAAATGTTTAATCCATTTATAAAAATCGGCTTATGTAAAAAAACAAATATTGGTAGCTTGGAATTACTATCATGAATTAGTAGAAGTTTCCTTTGTGGTTTTAGTAAACAACACAAAATGTAAAAATTTTAAAGGAAATCTAAACTTGCTACAATAATTGCTGTATTTTTCAAATGAATGAGTATCTTTCCATGGTGGTGATTATCTTGAATGCCATTCAGTATTCATTAATACATGTGATGTTTCTAAATATGTGGTCTCAATTTTTAACATGTTTTCATATATATAGATTTAATTTCACTGTAAGCATTTGAATGCAATTTCTTGCAGAAATGAGCTAATTTTGCATGGATTTTTTTTCTTTTTTCAACATGGATAAATATTCCTTTTTCCTGGATAGATGAAGTCAAGTAAGTCTGCCACATACGACATATAGATCTCTCATATGATGATCTAATTCTACTCTCCTATACTCTGCAGAAACCATGGATAAAGACACTAAGCTGAAAGCAGAAATTCCAACATATTCAAACTCATAAGTTTCTGTATGACATCAAGCAGAAGAACTAACTCAGGGAACTGCCACCTACAGTGGACTGGAAATAGGCACTATAGTGTAAAGTCATCAGCAATGCGCAATTGATTATTACATTATTGAAAACATTTTGACTACTACAAAAGTGAGCTACGATATGATTCATAAAAATATACACTTGATCATGCAGTAAAGTTCATCTATAAAGATATAGATGTTCATGTGTCTACTGAGGCTCTAGGAGCAGAGGTGAGAAACCAGAATGTTAGAATATGTCTTTGTTCCTACTGGATCACTATAGCATAGAATGATTACACAAAGATGAAAAAGGAATCAGCCAGTTGGAAAGTATCAGTGAAAGTAAGTAGAGAACGGGCAGAATTATTACAGGGCTTTGAGAGATTATAAAATTGTTTATAGACTCAGCCAGTAGAAAGAAATTAGTCTGCAAATGGTCTCTAGTAATAAAAGAACTATGTATTAAGATTCAGCCTTGGATCAATGATGAGATTAGGATGTAGCTTTCCCACTCAAGTCTATTTTAGATAACTTCCAAATAATGCCTAGTTATATCAGATAACTTCAAGCTGTATTTTTAAATACAAAAGGTAATGAGATGGATGCTAATAAAGCAATAAATCAGTCTTGAAAATCAAACCTAAAGAAAAAAACCAAAAATTCGAGTGTGATGCCTAGCACACTGAACTGATTAGAAGCACTTAATCCCTCAGGTCATGCAGAAAAATGAACAATGAATAAAGGAGTTTTTAGTACCAGATTTTAATCAAAATTAGAGGGGTTTCACATGACACACCTAGCAGGTTTCCAGAATTCCGCTGCATCAGTGTACTGCGAGTTTCCCTTTCTTCCTCCTTTCAAAATGGAGTTTGAAAACACTGTATGTTGGTTGCATGATAGAGGAGCTGATGATATTGCTAACTTGCATTTTAGTCCATGTAATGCCAAATGATAAGGAAGGATATATGACTGACCCTATGGGACCTTCAATTTGAAATGGTTGCAATGACTCTTCACAGCTTTTTAGGTTTGTTGTGTGTTTTGGTTTTCGGGTTTTATTTTTCCTTTGGGAGGGCCAACTATTGTCTTTTGATAACTTGCAAGCTTCCATTCCTTTTTCACTTTGTCTTTGTGTGATAAAAGCAAAGAATTTAAAATTATAGTTCTCACCGTCCATGATAGTGAGCTCTCTTTTAAATTCTGCTAATAATGAGAGACGCATTCATGAGAAAGGGGAGTGTGTGGAGAAAGGACAGACGTGAGTTTGGAGCAGCGTTTGAGTTAGCACACACAGATCACTAGCAACACAGAGAACTGCAGTCATGAAAGAGTCTCCTTGGAACCCCAAAACTTTCTGACTTTGCCGAAGGGAACAGCAATTTTCCCTGACATTTGCTCCATTAACTCTTTAAATGTTTTTCTAAGGCCTGTAATTTCCCTTATGAATCCTTTCCTTTTAGAAATTCCGAAGAGGTTTTGATTTTTCTGATTATCCCTGACTGGTACAATTCCCAGGCAATGGTTGCCTATTATGTGTGCAGGAAAAGGGAAGCAGATATTTGATGTCGGGAAAGGTGGAACATGGCGACCTCTGACTAACTGCTCACCAGAATGTTTTCTTTTCGATCATAAGCACAGAGAAAAGCTTCATTCCCCTTCTGGCCACGTAACTGCCTTTTGGCTGGTGGGATATACTGGCCACATGTAGAAAACCCACCGTAGGACTGGAAGACACAGGGTGCGGCAGAGCCAGCGGAGGAAGGATGAACCCTAGAGGCATCCAAGCCAAAGCTCTGTGCAGAGCACTTCCTGAGTGAAAATACACTTTTCATTGAATACGAACTATTTTTTCCAATGCTTTTCTTGGCCTTGTTATAAAATTTAGACCACCATGACTAATATATGGCTATTCTATGTGAATTTGGTACCAAAGTCCAAATAGAAAATCTGATGCATAGATACCATAATTAATAAGCATGACATATCCATTCAATTGTGTGTATTTCAGTGGACAAATACTCAGCTTTGATGACACAGTTCTGCCACGGAGTTGGAAGCTGGGGAAGGGAGAATAGTGGAGGAGCGATGATTTCAAGACACTGGGCTTTTCTTGGACTAGTCTACAGAAAAATGGACAGAGAAAGAGATAGACTTTACTGCAAACATCAAATTTCTATAACTCAGATCAGCTTTCCTTTCTGCATTCTGAGAAAGGCTGGGGCTCTTTCTTCTTAATTCTTGTTATTTAAAATCGTACTACTTTTGCTGATTTAGTTGTGCCCATGAAGTAATGGAAAGAGCAAAATCTTTGAAATCCAGTAGATCTGCAAGTCTGCCTGTGAACACAGATCTATTAACTATGTGTTTATTCCTGTCAGTGAAGTCTAAGAACTTTTATCTTTCATTTTCCACCATGTGAAATAGGGATAGTAGCATACATCCAACATTTTTGAAAGGTTTGCGTAGAAACAAATGAATGTATGTCTAAAATGGATCACATTAGAAACCCAAGTCACATTAGTTTGCTCTCCTTTCATTACTTACCTGCTTCTGTTGCTTCAAGTATCATGCAGATTAGGTCTTAGTCATCTATTGCCTTACACCATTAACTATCATTTTACCACTGGCAGTATAATGTACTAGACATGGACTCTTACACATGGCACTTTGCGACAGGTCCTTCAAATACAAATGAGAATAATGACCCCTTGCAGAATTATTGTGAAAATGAAAGCTAAGCAGACACCAAATTGGAAACTAAAACACATATCTCTTCTGAATTCTACTGTAAATTAAAACCTGACGTACTGGACAATGTTTAATTATATCTTACGTTAAATGCACGGGAAGACATTGAACTACAGGGTAGAGAACTTAAATGAGCAGACATAAACTGACTGGTTCTGAAACAATCTGCCTTGGTAAGACGTTCCCTCATTTTTTTTTTTTTTTGGCAGAGAATGGATAAATTCCTTATATTATTCGTGTGGTAGAATATTGCACATCAGTGCTACTTTTTTTTTTTTTTTCTTACCAAGAACCTGTATTGGTACGTCGTATACATAATGATCAAAATTAACATGGTTATTTTGTACCTGTACATGATGTATCTTGGTTTTCCCCCCTCTTCCCCTCAAGGGAGGGGACGTTCCTGTATTTTTATATCCTCATGTTCCCGCATTTTGACCTTTATCTTACTTCAAGTCATACTTTCCACACTGAAAAGAGTTTGGTTAACTCAAAATTTTCCAAAATGTATTGTAAAAAGTACATGCTCTGCAGTATATTCTAAGAGAAGAAAAAAAAAAAAAA
>PVJO010017950.1:0-37944 GCA_004026905.1 Hystrix cristata | reverse complement strand
GGCCACCAGCGACAGGGCCAGGGACATTGGTGACAGCACCACTGTGTGGTAATGGCCTCAGCTGGACAGGGCCATAGCATAGCCGGATGCCTGGTGTCCAGTTATGTGGGGAAGTTATACAAGGGCATTTCTAGAATTTCTTCTTCTGCTTGGAAGGAGGTTTCCATTCATCCAACAAGAACCCTCAAGGGGCTAACAGCGAAGGCCTGCATCACACAAGTGCAAAGAACAGGGTCCAAATATGGTCGTGAACAAAAAGCACTTGGAAAACAAAGGATTGTGTCCTCCTAGTAAGGCAAAGGAGGGAGGATCTCTGGGGATTCAGAGCTATAAATTGGCACAGTCAGCTTAGGTGCTTACATTTATTTTTTTCTCATCAGCACAGTCGCTGTTGCTGGTAATGGAGCTTCGAGCAGTAACTCATGCATGAGATTAGCTATAGAGGAAGGACAGCACGGGTCGGAGAGATCCAAGGGTGATCAGGTCTACCTGCTCACTTGTGTGGGTTCCAGCAGAGGCCAGGAGCTGAGGAATTTATAGACAGAGGAAGGGGCCTAGGGATAACTGCAGGGCAGATTCCTTGTACAAACATGGAGCAGAGGCCCAAAGTGATGAAGGGACTCATATGGAGGTGCACAGCCTGCTAGTGGCTGAGCCTGGCCAGCACTGGCTCGTATCAGCCTGCCTGTGGAGGGATTACCAGGGATGGGAGGTGAGCGAGTATGCCAGCTGCACAGCCAGATGGCAATGCCAGCATCTCCCAGATCTGTACCTCTTTCATCTTTTCCCACCAAACTCTCTCTCTTCTCCTAATTAACTCACACTCTCTCTGTCCTTGTAATCTCCACCAGCTGGTCCTTTGAGGAGTGTGTGTGTGTGTGTGTGTGTGTGTGTCCAGAAGCATGGGAGCCACAGGTGTGCTAGCAGAGCATGGATTCCCCGAGAGGCACTGCAAGGTCCTTGGAAGACCAGCTCGTGTCACACGTGTGCTCTTCATGGAGGAAAGCTTGTCCTGATAAATGGTCTCTACTGTCAACTTCCTCTGGTTGTCACATGGAAACTCTTCTGCCTACTGGCTCCACTTGGTCATTCCCAACACAGTTGCCAGGGAACACTTGGTTTGGATTCCTTTCTCAGATGCCCAAGCACATTTTGTCTAAGTTATCAGAAGGAACTGCAGCTGCAGAACCACAGCTGAAGATTATAACTTCGTATCCCAGCCCTCTGTGGGCCCTGCATAGGCTGCTTTATTTTGTCTTTTACATTGCCATCATTTCCTTGGTTCCTCCAAATGACATCTCATGAGCTGCCGCATGGGCCAGTGGCCATCTTCCCTCTTTATCTTTTTCAGTCCCCTCTCTGCCCTCAGCTTCTCTGGCTGTATCTAGCGGATGGGAAAGGGAGACGAGATCTGTGTTTTGCAGTGGAGGGGAGCTCACAGACTAGCCCCGAGAAGTAGGACATTGCATCTGCCTGAGTGCTGTTGGCCAGAACCGCTACCTACAGCCGCCGAGTATCTGTCACCCTGCTCAGGGGGGCGGGGGGGTACCTGTCCTGGATCTCTCCTTCCCTTTCCATTTGGCCAGTCCCACCTCTGCTAGTTTCCGGGTCAGGTATCAGTCTGGCCTCTGGGAGCCCACCTTAATTCGGGGAGCACCACACAGTACTGTATGCCTGATTTACCCCAGTGCCTTCAATGCCCTGCTGCTAACTAACTCTTCTTGTTCTTCTTTCTGAGGCCAGGGCCTCCTCCAGGTCAGGACTGCACCTTTTCTTTCCTTTTTGTGTGTGTTTTCAGTTTTTAGTACAGGATTTCATGTAGTAGATCAGTGGGTTTTGACCAAGATTTTAACTTAGAATCATTTGGAAAAATTTAAAATATTTGCTCAGGACTTATTCTCAAATAATTAAATCAAGATCTCTAAGAAGAGAGTCCAGATAGTTTTTTAAAATTTCAAATATTCATTCAACGTTGAGAACCATTGCAATAGATGACTCATAAATGTTTGTCGAATGACTAAACTTTTCTTTCCAGCATTTAGAAACACAAAGGAGACTAGGCAGAACAACGGGGCTCTGGCTAGCATTGTGAAACTCCTTCACATAGGCTATGACCATCTCACATGGTCTTTATACACAAATGCTGATCTGTATTAGTCATTTAAAAAATATTCTAATTCAAATTATTCTGATCTTGTAAGTTTAATGGAACAAAGTCCCTTCTATTGCCAGATTTAGAAAAAAGTAAGTAGAAGTACATAGCAGGAAAAAAAATGGGTAACTTGTTAGATAGTTTATTATAAGCATCTATGGAGTGCCAACTCCATGCCTAGGCCTGTGGGGCTGTAAATGACAAGAAGTACAAAGGCTTGAGATTTCAAGCTAGGTAGGAAAGCCAAACAGATGCACAAGGTGGAAATTTATAGATGAATATTTTCTCTGGGTATTTTTAAGGAGTACATTAGTTGGTACAAATAATTAGAGAAGAAGACAGCATGCCATCAGGTGCTAATTATGCAGTGCAGAAAATAATGTAAAAAGAGTAAGAAGAGTGAGAGATAGCTGTGGGCCGACGTGGCTGAGAAGGACTCGCAGAGAAGTGGGGCCGTGGTTCAGGCTGGAGGGATGGACCGCGTGGGACTGGATATAGACAGAGGCCAGAGGACTCTCACAGGCAGGTCCAGGAACATGTATCTGGACATTTTTAAAGGATAGACCGGGCTGGGGCAGAAGACATTTGGAGGAAGGAACACAGGGTCCCCGTGTTTGAAGAGGACAGGCCAGTTACGAAGTAAGAATGGATTCTAATTATAGCACACGTGAAAGATGGGCCAGAGGAGAGGCAGGGTGTACATCTTTCTTATGGGCCCATGTGAGTTATCTGAACACTACATCATCAGGCGCTGACCCACAATGGCAGGTGGCAGAGGATGCGGTGGTTTTGAGTACATTGGCCTTTCCCAGTTATAGCCAAAGACCCCAAACACACCTCTGCTCATCTTGGATATGGGGCTGCCCCCCACCCCCATGCCCACAGCATCCGTTCCTTACCCAATCAGAGGGAACCTGAGCCCTGGAATTTGCACCCGGGCCAGTCCCCCCTTAGAAGGGACAGGAGGCATGGTGCACTTGATGCCTTTTCATCCCCAGCAAAGGCTTGCACATGTTTGGAGTTTTCTGAGTTTAATGGTCTGAGAAATAGAAACGCAATCAGTTGGCAGTATTCACCTAGAGTGCTGGAACGGTCTAGCCGCTGCGGGGCCCTGGTCCTTGCAGATCCCTGCCATGGCATGACATGCACTGCTTTCTTGCCCCTGGTCCATGGGTGCTCTGCAGACCGATTATGAAGAGCGGACCTGTCTTGGAAGATTATTGCCTCTTAACACCCACCAAAGACTTCTGTCCTTTTGTGACCTAGGACTCCAGCAGAGAGTACCTATTTCTGCTGTTCACCAAACTGAAATGATTAATGGGAAGTTTTCTGACCCAAGTGACACGTTCTCATTGGTAGAGAAGGGCTAACAATGCCTGCTTTACCGCCTTGTGAAGATAAGTGGTGACACACAAAGACACGCCGCGCTGTACAGCAGGTGCCCCGTGAGGGAAGCCACTGCTCACACAGACAGTCCTGTCCCTGCCCAGGAGACTCTGAGGCCTGAGGGGCTTCAGGGCTTTCCCACCAGCCTGGGGTGGTCGTGGACCTCGGTATGAGCCCAGATCCTCTGAGACCCCCGAGAGCACCCAGATACCTCTCCTGTAGGACAGACAGTGCCAGACAGCTCCCCAGGATGCCTTCAGATGGGGTTTTATCACTCAATTGGCTGAGACTATTACTTTATTCAATAAACCCTGAATAAACCCTGAGGGGTTCATGGTTTCTGTGGTCCTCCAGCCCTTTGGGGCTCTGCACTTGTGAGTATCCCTGGTGATACAAGCACACAGGACTCTGATTTCTTTCTGCTCTGGGACCAGCTCTCCCAAGGCCGTATTCTTCTGGATGTAGCTCAGTGCTGTCCTCTGTCCAAGAGGCAGTCTGTTTTGGGGCTCTAATGCTTCTGAAGGTCTGAGCCTGTCTCCCTGGCCACACATTCTTCCTAGGAGCATTGGTGGAGGATCAGGATGCAGATCACTAACCCTCAACTGCTAGGCCAAAAGGGTCCCGTGAAATCCTGGCAGGGAAAACCCTCTGAGAGTGTGCACAGGAAGCGGACTGTGTTTGGCAGACTAGAAAGTAGGAGGGAAAGAAAACCCAACCCCTACATCTCTCTGATATGTGCAGCTTGTGATGACAATAAATAATGTCAAGTAATCTGAAGTGTTTCTATGTTTTAGGAGGGTTGAGGGACACTAATTAACTGGTACAAAATCCCACAAGAACCCAATGCAAGAATTATCTCCTATGTGAAGAATAGAGTCTCTTTTTCTCTAGACGTGAAAAAGGAGAGACAGAGAGGCAAGTTTTGGGCAAAGAGTAGCTTTATTTAGAACAAAACAAAACAAAAAGAAAACAGTAAAAAGTGAACTATCTTCTCGAGGAATCAGGCCTATAGTGGCCTTGTAGAACATCCATAATTTTAGGGTATTGGTGTATTTTGTTAGCATAGCGTCTTCATCTGTTCAGCTGCTGTAACAAAACGACTTAGGCTGGGCAACTTATAAACAGCAGAAATTCATCCCTTGCAGTCTGGAGACTGGGAGGCCAAGAACAAGGTGCCACAGATCACAGCTTCACTGGCCGGTGAGGGCTTTCTCTGCTTCCTGGGTCGTGCCTTTTCGGTGCTCCCGTATGGACAGAAGAGGCAAGGCTGCTCCCTTGACCTCTTTTATAAAGGTGTGCTAGACCCATTTACAAAGGCAGAGTCCCTACGACTTGGTCTTCTCCCGAAGCCCCACCTCTTAATACTTTCACGGTAGGTGTTAGTCCAACATATGGACTTTGGGGCGATATCAAAGTTGAGACTCCAGCACAGAGAATACTTACTCTAGAGCGGTAGGAATTGTCCACAGCTTCGTAACCCAGCTCTGTGTCCAGTTTGAAAACACAAGTCATGTGCCGTCTCTAACATTGCTCCGGATATCTGTCCAAAGAGGACGTCAGTCTCTCTCTAGTGCCCATGTGCTTCCTGTTCACCATCATGTGAGCATTTTCCTCCCACCGGGGCGGGCTGCAGCGCGGAGGGTTCTGGGTGGGGCCGCCGGCAGGGACTGCACCGTCGCCTGTCTGCTCCTCCGACCCTACTCTTTGCCCCGCATCCCTTGTTTCCAGCTGCACCTTGTCATCCTGCTTTCCTTGTCTGGCTTATTTTATTTTCTTTCACTTTGCGATGACCAAACACTGCTGTGTTCACCCCTGAGAGGTCCATCCTTCTTTTCTTTCTTAGAGCAAAACCTTTTCTTCCATCAGCTTTGACTCTGAAAGGCTGCATGTGGCAATGCCAAGCTTTCCCTAAAATACCATTCCTCTCTTTGCGTCCAGACAGACACACTGCTGCTTCCAGCTTTCCAGAGTTAGAGCCAGACGGGGGATTATATGATTAGGGCGGCTGGAGCGGGGAGGTGGAGAGGGGGAGTTTATATCCATTCAGGGACTCAGGACTTGCCGAGGCTGTAAATTCGAGAAAGGTGTCTCCCTGGGCAGTGTGTGTGCTTGGAAGTGCAGGGGCAGGAGGTGGGACGCTGGGAAGGAGGGAGGCCAGAGACTGAGAAATTAATGTCATCCGCAGCGAGTCTCCACATCCGGAATTGGTATGAAGCTGGGGCCACGGAGAGAAGAAAAATCACCTGCATACTGATCCTGCGTTTGGCACAGTTTAAATAATTTTAAATGAAACTGTCAGCCTTAAGCTCGGAAAAGTGCCTCCAGCAAAAGATAAACATAGAAAGAAGACAGGGGGCTGGTGGGGGGAGTTGTCGAAATCTCTAATATTTTTAATCAGCCTGTCTTTCTCAAACGGGAAACATTGTTGCAGATACCTTTGCAGACTCCACATTTTCTGATTTTGTGTACCTGCTGTTCCATGCAAGTGTGATAGTTCCATTCTGGAGGCTCAGCAAGACTTAAAATCTCTGCTTGGCAGCAGCTGGGCCAGTAAAAGCATCAGGTGCTGTCAATGGGTGGCTCAGTAATCGACCTGAAATCTGCAAATGTAAAGCAGCAGCTGAGCCAGCCCCTTGGGTGCACAAGGCTTGGCCACGGACTGGGGTCGGGGGTGCTGCAAGCAGCCAGTGTACGAGGAGACAGATTCCCGAGGTGTGCAGCCCTCAAGCGTTTCTGTGACTGGCTCCTATTAGAATGTCCACTGCCAGAGTCACACCCCTGGGTTGAACCTCTGCCTGCCAATCTTCAGAACTTCCTGTGAGCCCGCCACAATGAATCCAGCCGCATGGGCTCAGAATCACATTTCAGACCAGAGTCTGTTGTTTTGCTGAGGAACTAGACCACGGGAGAACGCTGAGCCCCTGAGGTAGGAGAGGAGGCTGAGAAGATTGTGGGGTGGGGGGGCAGGGGGGGTTCTGAATGTTTAGGAGAAGGGTTAGCAATGGTGCTGAAATAAAGGCTTGCCTAAGTGCTGGCTCAAATGGAACACGAGTCCAGAGCCAGACATATGGCAGGTTGGAAGGTCTGGCCGGGATGGGCCTGGGGTCTGGGGCAAAGCACTGCAGTGACAGTGGGTGTGTCTGGGGTGGGGACACCCTGGCGAGGAGAGGCTCTTGGAGCAAGACCTGAATGTGGCACATTGCCTTCCCTGCTTGGGATTTGCCTCCTTCCTCAGTCCCCACCTGGCCCGCCAAAGCCAAGCTTCCTAGCATAGTCTCTGAGGTGGATGGGTCCAGAAAATCAGCATGGTTCTTGCCCCAAGGAGCAGGGCTATAGGACAGACAGGTTGAAAGTTGGAAGTTCAGCCCATCTCTGAGGAGAATGGCACAAGAAAGAAAAGGGAAAACCCAAAGCAAACCTTAATTTCATGTATAACATTCATGTGGAACATCTTTGCCTGTAGTGAAAATCCTGTCTACTCCAAAGGGCTTGTGGGCTGTTACTTCAGTAGCGGCTAGAGTTCTTGACTCTTGAACGTTGAGCCTTGTAATGATACTTCTTCACATTTTATACGGATCTCTGGTGCAGTTAAACTGGATTATTTTCCAAGCCTCGGACCCCTGTGCCTTCCCATCTGTGATTGTGTTTGGGCTCTTCTAACACTTGCAGAGTCTCCCTTTCAGTTTGTTCGATGTGAGGTACGAGGTACCACACTGCCGACAGAGGCCTGATGATGCAGGTGTTCTTCAGTCTGCGCCCGAGGAATAGCACTCATTTTATGGAAAGGGATATGTAACGTGTTGCCAATCAAAGAACATGTACTGAGCATCATCTCTGGCATGAGTGCTGTTCTAGATGTGGAGGATAGTGGAGTCACTCCCCTTCAGGAGCCAAGTGGAGGAAGAGGGAAGGAGTCAACCGTAATGAAGAAAAATAAAGAAGGCTAAGTCAGTAGAGTGTGAAGTGTTGTGTTGTGTTGATCAACTTCCCGCTACTGTAACAAAATACAGTGTCTGAGATAATCAGCTCATATAGAGGGAAGGTTTACTAGGACTCACAGTTCTGGGAGATTCAGTCCATGGTTGTTTGGTCTCATTGCTCTTGGACCTGTGGTGACAGAGCGCATCATGGCAGGAGTATGTGGTTGAGGAAGCTGCTCCCCTCATGGTGACTGGGAAGTAAAACGTAATGGAAGAGACAGAGTTGCACAATCCCCTTTTTGGGTAACACTCAGGGACCTAACTGCCTCCCACTAGACCCCAGCTCTTACATGTTCTGGCACCTTCTAAGAGAACCATGGGCTGAAGGACAGGCCTTTGACACATGGATGTTTGGGGGCCATTTCAGATCTGAACTATAGAAGGGGCAATTCTTTAGATAGAGGGGCCAAGATCAGGTGACATTTGAGCAAAAATATGAGAAAGTCATTCAGACAGCTGTGAAAGAGATGCATTTCATACAGCAGTGAACCATGTATGCCAAGGTCTCGAAATGAGTATGAACTGTGGGGCCAGAGAGGCTGAAGAGGACAAAGAGAAGAGGGAAGTGTAGTGGATGGTATCAGAGAAAGAGGAAGAGCCAGACCGTCTCAGTTAGGCTGTGGCGAAGCACTTACCTTTAACTCAGAATGAAACAGGGAGCTGCTCAGGATTTTCGGTGGAGGAAGTGGACAAGGAACAGTTGAAAGAGATGAGAATTAGACAGATTCTGTGATTTTTGAAGGTCAAACAGGATGCTGAGTTAGGTATGAGCTTCGAAAGAGTGGAGTCCAAGACAACTCCAAATATTTGACTAGAGGTTTAAGAAGAATGTAGATTCCTTTTCCTGAAAGGAGTATGTTTTGGGTGTGCTGGAAGTGGCAAACCATCAGACTGAGGTAAGGTCAGTTTATGATGCTCCTGAGCTGGCAAAATAGAGATACTAAGTGTGTATTATAACATGTGGATCTGCAGTTCAAGGAGAAAGTTGTTCTGGAAATTATGGAATCATCTGGTGCAATCAACTGAGTGTGTCCCTCCAAAATTCATGTGTTGAAATCCTACCCGCAATGTGCTTGTATCAGGAGCTGGGGCGATGATGAGGTCATGAAGGTGGGATCTCATGGATGGGGTTAGTCTTATGAAAGACGCATCAGAGAGCTCTCTTTCCGCAGTGAGAGGACACAATGAAAATGTAGCCGTCTGCAACGTGGATGGGAGTTCTCATCGAACCCCAACCAGACCGACACCATAATCTCTGATTTCCAGCATCCAAAAGTATGTTTCTGTTGTGTATATAGTACCCAGTCGTGGTGTTTCTGCTGTGGCATCTTGAATGGGCTGAGATATCTAAGTGTGGAACCTGTTTGAGATTGGACCACCAAGGCAATGAGTGTTAAGTAGAAAAGCGGTTGGAGTCTTGGTCCATAAGTTACCTCGGTAGCCATCTGAGAAGAAAGCACTAGTGAGGTGGGAGAAGGAAGAGAGGATTGAGTATTGGCCAGCAGGTAGTTCACACAGGACAGTAACTTGCTATACAAGTGCAGCAGGCATGTGGAGCAAGCTGGGAAGTGGGGAGAGACCATCAGATTTAGCTGTGCCCAAGTCACTGATGACCCAAAAAATTTTTCCTGATTTGTGGTGGACACATGGACAGGCACACTTGGAGGAAATCTCTCTAGTAGAAAGCATTTATGGGGTACAGAGGGGTGTGTTCAGTCATATATGGGAAGCTCCTTTCCCAACCTCTGCTGACCCAAATTCCAGTCCAAATTAACGTGCACCATGAATCTCCCTTCATCAGTCTTCTCTCTTATGTTCTCTTAGCCTAGCTAGACTGACTCATTTTCTCCTTTTAACACACCGTAGGATTTTTATGACACTTAGTCCCTTACTGTCTACCACTATCTGTGTCTGTCTACATTGTAATCGATCTAAGGTTGGGCTTTGCTTTGTGTGTTACTCACATGTGTATCTCACCACTGGCACTTGGCACATGCCCTTCAGCAGAAAACCATGCCAGAAATTGCTTGGTGAATTGAATTTTGAGAATTTCTACTAATATCAGGCCACCCATTTCCAGGGCTGTCAAAGAGCACTTTGGGTTTATCAGATGTTATAGCAATGTTTCTCAGAGCCTAGCACACCTCCCCTGGAGGGCTGGGGAAAACAAGGTTGCTGGACCACACCCCAGAGTTGTTAATTAAGTCAGTTTCAGGAGGCCCGAGGATTTGCATTTCTGACAAACTCCCAGCTGGTACGGAGGCTTCTAGTTCAGGAATTACACTCGGAGACTTCTTTCAAGCATGTCCCTTACTTGGCTCCCCTGCAGAAGCTGGCTCGTATTTCTCTGTGCATAAAGGCATCTGGTCTGGCTGCATGGGAGAATGCAAATGCCACCTCTCCGTGCTGTTAAATGCCAGCATGGCGGCATGCACTCGCCTCCTTCCGGGAGCAGAGGCAGACATCTGCACTGCTGTCAGAGAGCAGGCCAGACAGCTGCCGCTCTGAGCCCGCTGAGATTGAGGGCCATGGGCCTCTTGCTCTCACCAGCAAGGTATAAATAAACAGGCACAGTTTCTCCTCCCCTTCTTCTCTATAGTTTAATCAGCCTGAAAGGGGCTGGTGGCTCTGAAAGATATTTTAAAACTATCTAATAGATGGGTTCATTGCACATCACTGAAGGCCTACATTCTAGGTCCATCTGTTAAGGTCAATGAGAATGTGAAATGACCAATATTTATTCTGAATATTCAGAATTTTAGCTGCTTTTAGGTAAAAAAATCTAAAGAGACAAGTATTAATAGTGTGAGATTATGAGCCCCTGTAAAAGGAAAATGGTACTCACTAGCAATAACCATCGATTCACTCTAAGTGCTATTAATCCAACCTCATATTCTCTTTAACCTGGTTACTTGTGGAGACATTTGGTGGAAATCGTATTTTAAATTCCAGCACAGTTCCTGTGGAGTGAGTAGATGACCAGGTAAAGGGAGTCTCCTTAGCATTCTGAGTGATGAGTTTGTGTCGGTCTGGACCAAGGCCTGTGACTCCAGCGCTGTCCTGTCCTGTCTCAAAGAAGGTGTGCTGGTCACACTTCCACCCGATTCAGAGCTTTAGTGGATAGGTAATAATCAGTATGACAGAAAAAGGTCCTGACAAGTCAGGACGTGGGTTGGGTTTTTCTTTTACTGCAGCAATTGTCCCAAAGCAATAAAAGGAAACAAGTTTCATAGCAGAACTCAAAAAATGTTGAGGAATTTTAATTGCTAGAAAGCACAACCTGCATGCACTGCAATATAACTTACCCAAAAGTTGATATATGGGCCTGTATTAATAGACCAACAGTGATCCAATGAACGTCCTTCGCAGTATTACAAGCAGTTGAGGATTCATAGGCAAACAAAATTGTGTCCTGAGTGGTCCGGATGATGAATAGACTAGATAATTTGTCTGATGATGAGAAGCACAAGATGCTGAGGTAGTTTAGCTTTTAGCCTGGAGAGAAAAAGAATAAAGATTTCTAATACAGTGTACATTGAAATTACTCCTGTGAACTCCACTTGATTTCAACGGTCCTGAAAACCAAAAGTAAAATCAGTGAATGATGTAATAGGATCACAAATTTGGACTTGGCATAGAGATAAATTTTAGTATTAAAATTGTCTGTAGATGAACTAATAATAATACAAATATTGAGGATGATAGTGGTGGTGGTAATAATGATGAAGGGGGAAAGGAGGAGGAGAAAAAGAAGGAAAAGGAAGGTAAAAACTAAAAACTCATGCAATTTTTTTTTTATTTTTTCAAATTTTATTTTAATGGTACATTTTAGATGTACATAGTGATAACATTCATCATAGGGGATTTGTACCTGTACATGACATATCTCGTTGCTTCTTATGCGATTTTATAAAGCACACTTTCCTCCAATTATTGTGCTTGCTTCATCATGCTTATCAGTGTCGTACGGCGAGTGTTACTGTGGAAATGCAGCCGCCGGCTGTGCAGCGACGTAGCACGGGAGGTTCAAGTATCGCACAGGAGGCTGAACAAGATGACCTTCTGTTAGAAAAATACAGTGACTCTGTGCTTCTTGAAGCTTGTGCATAGAAAGAAGTATCAGTCCATAATGTTTTTATTCATTAAATACTTTAGATCTCTTTCTCTGAATGTGTTCGAGTAGAAGAGAAATTACAAAGATGAGTGTATTGATTGCAAAATCTGCCCTTGTCCTCCATCCGAGTGAGGGATTATCCATGAACCAGAACCTGTGAGTCCGAGTGCAGGCGCTCAGTAGTATCTGCTTGTTAACAATGTATCGGTTGTTTGTTGCTCATCTTATGAACACATGACTGATGCTGGCCAGTGCACTATGGCTCCGGCTCTCTGATTGTGATAAGGCAGGATGTGGGCTGTTAAGCAGATGCACACATCTCAGAGAAGCATCTGGTGCCCTGTACCTTCCATGTCTGCAGCGTTCCTGGTACCCACTTACATTCAGCAATATTCAATTAATGAAAACAGCAGAAACAACCAAGGAAAACTCTCTGTGGAACTTGCTTTAAGAGATATGAGAGATATCTTAAAAGGTGGAAGAACTACTGGGGTCAGAGTCTGGGGATAATGCATAAGTATTGGTCAGCATATAAGCACATTTATAAGATAAATACACCTTGGAGACCTAGTATACATCAGGATGAAGGTAGCAAATAATTTGTACCATGTACTTGAAATTGGATAACAGTGTAGATGTTAAGAACTCTTACTCCCCCTTCTCCACACACACACACACACACACACACTATGTAAGATGATGAATATCTTAATTAACTCAACTGTGATAATTTTGCAATGTATATGGATATCAAAACATCAACTCATACATCTTGAACATACACAATTTTATTTGACATTTATACCTTAATAAAGCTGAAACAAAATAAATGTTAGAAGTAAAAAGGAGAGATTTAGTTAAAAATTCCCTTATCTTACCCTCCAGTAAACCAAAGAAATTTTTTTTTTTTTTGTGCTGAGGATCGAACTTGGGGCCATGTGCTTGTATGGCAAGCACTCTAACCACTGAGCTAAATCTCCAGCCCCAAACCCAAGAAATTCGCATGCAAACATTTGTAGCAATTTTATTCATAATTTCCAAAAACTGCAAACAAGTCAAATGGCCCTCGACTGGTGAATAGACAAAAGAATGAGCCACCTCACACAGAGGAATTCTACTTAGCAATAAAAAAGCAGAAACTATTTATGTAACATCACAGCTAGATCTCTAATATAAACTCAAAAGGCGAATTATGAATGTCCCATTCATAGAACATTCTGAAAAGGCCAAACTATAGAAACAAAAAGTTAACAAGGGACAGAGGCTGGGCAGAGGAGTTGGCTACAAGTGGGGATAGGGAAAATTTTAAATGGTGGAAATGTCCTATTTCTTGATCTTGGAAGAAGTGACATAATGATATGCTTATTGAAACGCACAGCAGTACACTCAAAAATGGTGAATTTTACTGGATGTAATTAAACCTTACTGCAGCCCTGGGCTCTGGAGAACTGGGTTCTGCTCTCAGGGTCGCCTCTCTGAGCCTCACCTTCTCTTCTGGAGACCACAGGACGCCTGAGGTCTTTCTGTCCTGTATTCTCCTGGCCCCTCGTGGAAAGCCTCCAGTGGTGCTTTGGGCTGAGTACTAGCCTTGCTTCTGATCCACTGTTCTTCGTGTGCCTCTACAAGCTGCCACCAGGTGCCCCGGGCTGCCTGAAACAGGAGCACATGTTCATCATCAAGATGGCACATGTCACAGCAGATAGGCTCAGGGTGACACGTGGCTCCGCCCTTCCCTGTGTGACCTGAAGCTGAGGACTTTCCTGCAATTTACACAGCTAAAAGCCACAGGTCTTGTTCAGTGCTTGCTGGGGACTAAACGCTGGAGATTAGTACACTAGCCAGGCACATAATAAGTACTTAGTCAATTACAACAGCTTAATAGTATCATTTAGTATCTATGTATTAAATATTTTATTACATACTTATTAAATATTTTGTTACATATTTATTAAACAAATATATTAAATTGTTTGAATATATTTTTTATTTATTGGTGTTTTTTGCTGTCATTAGCCACCTTCACATGATTCTACCCTTATAAACATGGCCTGGAGAATAGCTGCCTTTCTGGTCCTTTCTCCGTCACCGAATCCATCCCAGGGAAATACACGCTGGGGCCTCTGCTGGATTCCCAGCCTGGGTCCAGAGCTGATGTGAAATCAGGGTCTTGGAGATGCCCGCTGCATACCAAGCGGCCAATGGCGACGGCTCTGGGAGTAACAAGAGCCCAGAGCTGGGAAGGAGAGAGGCTGAGCCCAGAGCTGGGAAGGAGAGAGGCTGAGCCCGAGGCGGCAGCCCGAGCCCAAGGAGGCAGCCTCTGCCTCCCAGAGATTGATTTATCACCAGGTTTCTGATGAATGTGTGAGAAACAGGCCTGGTGCTAAAGCAGCCAGAACCATAATTAAAGTAACAGCTCCTGTTTTTTAAGTGCTGTTTACGTGGAGCTTGCTTTGGAGGCAGTTTCTCCATCTCCCACTTTAGGGCTTGTTGCTAAGAGCTAGTGAGGAAGTTGCCCACAGAGCCAGGCAGACAGGATGGACACTGCTACAGGCACGGTCCCTGGGTTCTTAACAAAAGTGGCAGGAGAAAGCAGGTCCTCGGAGACTGTCAAGACGCTGCATGACCTCACAACCTCAGGAGGTCAGAGACCTCTCTGTCAGAGCACCGGCTATCTCCTTCCAAGACTGCAGCAAACCACTGGAAGGGAGGGCAGTACGGAAGGGAGAGGCGGCCTTAGAGTAAATTCATCACGCAATCTGTGCTCACTGTGACCATCTCTAATCCGAGTGGGACGCTTCAGAGGGTATAAATTAATGGGTGCACTGCACAGGTTTGCCTCTCTAAGAGAAGCTCCATATCCTGCCGGTGGCCCTGGCTCCCTCCTCCTGTTTACGCTCTCCTTTCCCACGCAGCCTCCTCCCCTACTCCCAGTTTGGCAAATGTCCTACAGACAGAGACACTGACACTCCAAACGAGCTCACAAACAAGAGACAGAGATGTCTCTCGACTGAGCCCTGGGAAACACCAGTACCCTCAGAAGGGCCAGGATATCTTTTGGCCAGCTGAGAACCACATTTTGTTGAAGACTCTGGCAGAATTTCATCTATCAACTTCCAGCCAGTACTACGAAGGTCAAGGGTGGTAACAAGTAACGCTTAGAAAGTTGATCAAATAATGTGTGCTGCTGTCCTTATAGTCCCGAGCCCCTGAGCATGTCAGACTGGGTAAAACTTGTCCTGGACACGGTCTCCAATTTTAATTTTTATTCAGGGTTCCTAGAACCTTGATTTCGTGTAGGAGAGGCATTAAAGTCTGCGAGGAATCTTGCGCGCGCACACACACACACATCTCTCTCTCTCTATATATATATGTGTGTGTGTGTATATGTGTGTACATACACATATGCATGTGCTGCCCTGGGTCTCAGATTTCCCCGCTTTGCCCCAGTGACAGATAAATCTCATGAATGGGTGAGCCAGATTTGTGCTTGGCTTTGGTGTATGTTGAACAATTAATGTATAGTGGCATTACCTTCTTAACTGGGCCTGGTGTGGCTGACAAATGGGTTTGCACCCCTTGAATACTTACTAAAGTGGTGGAGCTGCCGGGAGTGGGGTGACAAATGTGATAAGCCTGCAAAGGGACCACCCGTGCACCCTCAACGGTCTGGGATTTTTGTTCCAAAACACACAGAGGTGCAGACTGGAAGTGGGAGCTGTAAACACTGAAACAGACTAAGAGTTGAGAAAAGCCTATCGAGCTGTTTCCTGAGCTGAGAGTAACTGCCCCTCCCGAACAGGTATCTGCAACAGAAGCAACAGTCCACCGGGGCAGTCATTGCCATGATTGTGCCAGGTTCATAGCTTAACTACATCTTGCTCTATACACAGCTAATGTCCTTGTCATGGGTGGAACCCTTTGTCCCCAGCCCTCGGGACCTGCACAGTCAGCTGAGGCTTCTTAGGTGCTGTAATTCCCCAGAGCAAAATACAAACTCTGATTGAAAGTGGATGAACTAGTGAATTTCACAGGGAATATTATCTTTCTTTTTTCAGGATTCTAAAACCAGACTATGATTAGCCCAGAAAGATAGGACAAGGTTCTCCCCTGAATACACCTGAACAAGTCCCAAAGTATAGCTGGCAGGAATTGTACCTAGGCTTAGTAGAAAAGGTCTGTGGTTTTCTCCTAGTGATTCTTGGAGCCACAAAGCCCCTCTCTATCCTCCAAAGCCACAGCAGGACACCCTGATAGTTGCTAATACCCAACAGGTGTCTGATAAGGCCCAGGGGGCATGAACCTTTAAGCTACCCTTCAGGCAGGGGCTCTCACCCAGCAAGGATTTCCGTCAGAGCAGGATGTGTCTCTGTAAGGATCTCAAAGCATCTGCCTTTAGCACATTCAGTGGAGACACCAACATGAGAAGAGGGGTATCTTCTGCTCCCTCAGCCCTCAACAAGCACCGATTCCCAATCCTACTAAGAGCTGTTCCCAATCCTTACGCCCACAGTAAGGATTATGACTATGGGAAGGTGGGTAAGGGAGGAGAAGGAGCAAGAGGAAAGGAGAAGAAGGAGGAAGAGAGGAAGAGAAGGAGATGGAAGAGGAATAAGAAGTGGAGGAGAAGAAGAGGAGAGGAAGAAGAGAAGGAGGAGGAAAAAGAGGAGAGGAGGAAGAGAGCAGAAAAAAAGATGGGGAGACAGCAGCAAAGTGAAGGTGAACAGAGAACTCTGGGTGAAGACAGCAGCAAAGTGAAGGTGAACAGAGAACCATTGTCCACGCTGACCCTGACTGAGGCAGGACACACTGAGTGCTTCCTGAGGGCCAGGCCTATGCATCTCATCTGATCCTTACAGCAACTTCATTACAACAGGTGCTTTTATTACTTCCGTCTTATTGTATAGATGGGGAAACTTAGACTCTAAATGTTAAAGCCACCATCCCCAAGATGTAGAGCATGTATAAAGCTTAAAACATTTGGAGAAAGTTACAGCTGAGTCCTATTCTCAGCTCTCGGGCACAAATTCTGCCTTTCTTGGCTGGAGTGTAAGCCGTGTGCAAGCCTTCCTCAGTTTCTCTTTGTGGTAGGAACCCTTCCATTCATCTCTATTTCTAGGATGCCTTGCAGCACACTGAGTTCTGTTATTAAATTCACAGCATTGCTAATTTAAATTCATAGGGCCTCTAAGCCCTCAGTGACCACTTCCACAAATTCCTTCTTTGCACCGAAATGAGGCGGTTGGGTGTATCATGGCTCCAAATCACTACAGTTGCTGCGCGTATCTAGTACACTTAGAAAGCAGACAGCTATTTCAAAAACAAAATAACAAAGCAATGATTTCTCCTCTGCTTTTAATTTATTTTCTTAGTGTTGGGGATTTGCAGGCTTATTCTCCCTTCAATGCCCTGTTCTCACAATTACTTGTACAGAGGAAATGAAATCATCAACCTGCTCTCCAGCTCATCACACACACACACACACACACACACACACACACACAGAGGCACAAGCATACTCACGCATGTACATACAAACACCACACAAAGCTTTCAACCCAATCTTTAGTTTTCAAGCCTGAAGGAACTTCAATTGCTTCAGCAGTCGGTGAATGGTGGATAATGAAATTATTAAAATATATATTTTTTACTGGTAAAAATATATATTTTTTAATGGGGATGGGAAAAGGTAAAAAAGAGGGCACAAGAAGGTAAGAGGAACTAAGGGCAAAGAGATGGAGATGGGCAGCAGAGAGGGAAAAGAAAGGGAGAAATTCCAGGAGGGTGTGAGCTGTATGCCAGAAGAGCCCCCATCTTGACAAGCATGCCCTGAGGGACCCTGTTCACAAGGGAGATGTGCCCAGTTCTTTCCTTCCCTCCTGCCCATTACGAGTCTGTGACAGACAGGAGTTCAGCCACCACAGGCTGTATCTGGACTCGCCAGCGCAGCCACCTGCCTCCAGGTAATAGTCGTGCAAACTAACACATTCAATTGCTCTTCAGATCTCCATCATCAGGCTGAGTTTAGAGCTGGCTGTTACAAAGTGGCCCCCAGATACCAGCACTGTTTCTTCAAGGCAGAAGTCTACCTCGCAATGGCTCAGCTTATTTCCATACCCCTGAGATAACTACACAGTGGTCTAAACCAGTGTAACTCAGACTGCAAGCTGCAGCCCATTAGAGATTATTAAATAATTTAGCAGCCTCATCTTATGATTTTTAAAAAATTATAATGATTAACGTACCCAACATGTAGTGGGGATGTTTTATGAACAGTGTCTTTCACTGGCCTGTCTGTGCACACTGTGCATGTAGAGTTGTGATGTAAAATTAATTTCCTCCTGTGGGTCATGATTAAAACAGAGTGACAGCCCTTGGACTAAATGACCTGAGGATCTCCAGAGAGTCTGGAGATGTCTGACTTAGCTGGTCACCCAGCCACCTGAATTTGGAAAATGCATGCTAGAAGTCTTCTGGTGACGAAACTCCCATGATTTCTGTGTCTGTGGGATTCATTTCTGCAGAAGATTCTCACACATTGTGGACATCAAAAACTTTGCAGAAACTTCTTGAGTCGCCTCCTTGGATTGCTCAGGATAGCACAGGCAGCTCTGTGTAATGGGTTGATTGACGTTCCCGGGATCTGACTCTGTGCGCAGTCCCACTTGCAGATAACGTTAATGGTTCAGGAATTAAAACGTTGGTTGGCGCCTAATGAATGCAGCATGTGCTCATATTAGCACATGCCAGCTGCATCTCTGAGAACCAGGAAGCAGCAACAATTTCTAAATTATTTATCAGTTCCTTTACCTCCGCCCCAAAAGAGAGTTAGCTTATGAATTTATTTATTTCATGGACCAATATGCAGAGTAATTGCTTTGAGTTTTTATGAATTTTTTTCCTATGGATTTTCTTTTCCTAATTCAACAGCAGGGGAAAAAGAGAGAGAAAATATCATGTCAATGTCATTTGAATCATAATAGGTACAAATTCACTCCCCTGAATAAATAGAGAAGCTTATTTATCAAACACAGACGAGATGTCTGTTGAGCTGTTAACAGAAGGAGAGAGATTTGAGTAGGCAGAATCAATTGCAGAAGTTTGCACATCTTCAGTACTCCCTCGGGAGGAGCAGGCAGCACCTTCCCTGGTTGGGAACCGTGTGTTGGCAGCCGTGGGCCAGCCACACTTGGCTGTCTGGGAGAAGGAGCAGGTACAGACTCCACTCCCTGAGGGGCGAGGCCGGGCATGTTCCCAGTCGGCCTGCGTCCATTTATGGCAGAGGGGCTGGAGGAAATAGCAAGGGGAGATAGGAAAGTGATAGGTTTCTGTTGTTCTTACCGGCGTCTGTGGTTTTAGTTCCTTTCATTTTGCTTCATTACTTTCATCTTTATCCCGGAAGTGATGGCTGCCGCATTCTGTGGCAAACCTAGTTTTGGACCAATATGCAGAGTAATATTGAGTAATAATAGCAGAGTAATGGGTGTACCGCTTTTCCCTGCGCTGTTTGCCATGCGGCCACATCCAGGGGCTAGTCCCCATGCTTTCCACATCCTCTCCCCTTTCATTCTCACAATAATCTCTCAGGAAGATACTGGGTTGTGACATTTCTATACAATGAAGAAACCAAGTCTCAGGTGGGTTGATCACTTCTTCATGGGGGTTGATAACTTCTTCTATCCCGTCGTATCAAAAATTCAACCAGAAATTGAGTCCAAAACTTTGTGTTCCACCCGAGGAAGACAGCTCTTTGGACTGCGGAGCAGAAGGCCGGGGTCCACCCCGACTGCTGAGTTAGCAGGGCAGTTTGCCGGTTCCTCACTGCAAGTCAGTTGCTAGGCAGCCTCCAGTGTGACAGTGGAGAGCGTGGGTTGCGACTATGTTGCCAGGACTTGAACCTTGCTGCCGACACAACATAAACTTCTGTGGAAGTTCCTTGAGCTCAGCTTCCTCAACTATCAAATGCAGGTAATAATCACAGATAGCCCCTCACAGAAATGATTCTGAGGATTACCTGAGGCATTACTGGCAGACTAAATAGCTTTGCACACCTAATGCTTAGTACACGTCAGTTATTATTTAGCTTTGCCTGCGTTTTCACACTTGTAACATGACGGGAGTAGAAGTGAAGATCTTTGGTTTGGAAATTTTGAGTTTGGTTCTCCTCAAAGTCTACAGCCCCTTATGTCAAGGAAAACAAAATTAGCTGTGCAAAGCAAAATGACTGTGAGCAGGAAGAAAAGGTCCCATGTGAGAGCTCAGTCTAGATCACATTTCATGTGATCCTGTGATTCTACAGTTATCTCCCTGAGCAATTAGGGGATTATTTTCCCTATTTGAAAGAGTTGATGGGCGATGGGCCTGAGCTGAGGAAGTTAGGGGAAAGCGAGTCTCCAATGTTCCACTTTCAAGACAGACGAGGTTCCGTGCCAGGCAAAGAGACTGCAGATTGTAAGTGCAACTCCAAGTAAGGAGGCGCCCTACAGAATGAGCTTTTGTCTAACTGCATCAGGCATTTTCACTCTGAAATAAAGGCCGGGGCACTGCATCCCGGCTGTGTTTCACCAGCTCTTCTTTCTCTAAATGTCAGAATACACCCCCTTTCCTTTTTCTGACAGGAGAACAATTAATCTTGCCTCCTCAAACACTCAACTGGCACTTGTTGCAAGTACTTTGAAAGCTGGTGAGGGGAAAAAGTGAAATAGCCCAAAACAACAAGGAGGGTGGGAAAGTTCAAAGCGTAGATGATGGGAATTAGTACAAGTTGCACCCAAAGTATCTTCTAGTTACTTGGGGCTGTCATCCTGGACCCAGATCTGCACCTTTACATGCTTCCCTTGGCGTCAGACCCAGAAAGGAGTGATCCTCTGCATTTGCATGCAGCGAGGTGATTAAAAGTCCTCTAGGGAAGGAGAAGCTTGAAATCTGGGAACCTAAAAGGAAAACCAGCCAATACTGGGGTGCTTTTGTAGAGCAAGGAGCAGAAAGGCAACATTTATTAACACTTGCACTGGCCTTTATCATCTAGACCACACAAATTGTTTCTGAGCTTTACACACTCCCCGAGGAGAAGCCCCATCTCCCTCACTATTACGTCCTCTGCAGTTTAAGATCATACTGGGAACAAGGGAGACGTTCACTGAATTCCTGAAAAATCAAATAGAATTGACCAATCTGAATCTCACAGAGGTGTTACTTGTACAAGAATATTGTCAGTTCTTCCTCCCCAATGCCAAGAGGGCAACCCTGGACTCAAGGAAGATGGCTAGTCCATCTATTTATGCTTTCCCTAGAGGCAATGCATAGTTTTATTTACCTGTGCATCTTCCCAGTGAAGATTTTCTTTGGTCCATTCAGCCACTCATTCAACCAGTATTTCTGGAGTTCACACATTCACCCAACATTGCAGTGACCACTGCCAAGGTGATGACCACATCCCTCCTCTTTGCCCACTCAGCATTTGTCACATGACCGGAAACAATAGATATTACACCATAACCACACAAATTGTGCAGTGGCAATAGTTATGTTGCTAATGAGGACTGGCGAGGATTTTAAGAGTATGTAAATGGGAGATTTAACCAAATCTGCTCTGTGAGGTAGGGTGAGGGTGACGGGTGAAGTACTTGAGGACCAGATACTTGTGTCAAGATTTAAGGAATGAATGTGAGACTGTCAGAAAAGGGGGAGGTGGGGCCATGTGGAGGCGCCAATTTAAAATGACTGCTTGTTTCGAGGACGACCTGACGGTGGGCATCGCTGATGCTGAAGTATGCCAGTCAGTCAACTATGTCCAAAACACAAACCCTGGCGTAAATACCTTCCGGACAGCAGGTATTTGTTCATATGTTAAAGAGTAGAAAGGCATTCTGGGAACTCTGTCTGATGACATGACATCATGAGCAATTTTGCTGATTGCCTGGTGCCTGCCTTCCATCCAGCGTGGTTAGAGGGTCTGTGTGGGAACACTCACTTCTCTTCAGTGACTCAAAAAGGGACAGAGAGAAACTTCACATGGAGAGGTTCCCATGGGGACATGGATATGCTGCCCAGAGGTGCAAGGGGCCAGAATTCGAACCAGCTTCCTGAAACTGAGACACTGAATTAGCAGGCAACCCTCCAAGCGGACCTTTTCTGTTTCCTGGCTTCCTAGTCCGTATTATAAACCTGGCCCCGGGAGAGTCTGTAATTCAGGCTCTTCTTTCTGCTGACATCGGCAGGATTCCCTGGAGCGAGTTACTTAGTGGCTGCTTAATTGGGTGGCACATGGGGAAAGCCAGCTTGTGTTATTTAACTGTCTGGGGGCTTCCTTGGTGTGAGCAACCATGCTCGGGAAGGGCTCTTAGACACCACTCTTGTCCCAGAAAACTGGTGTCAAGGTAGTAGGAAAGCCAGTGACAAGGGAAAGTGTCACATATCTGAAAAGATAAGGGGAGAGTAGATGAAAAAGAGGCTGAGCCCATGTGCAGAAACAGTTGCCTGGTTTACAGATTCGACTTGGTCTACACCTAACATTTAGTGTGTGTGTGTGTGCACGCGTGTGTGTGTGTGTGTGTGTGTGTGTGTGTGTGTGTGTTGGAGGGTTGTTGATGAAAAGAACAGAACAACACTGAAAAGTGCATATAACCCCAAAAGGCAAGATAACTAATGTTAGGCGTCATAAGAAGGGTATAACTGCAGATGCAAACAACTTCAGCACTACTTTCTCCCGCTGAGGAGGAGCTGGGTTAGGTGTGGTGGAGAGGGGGCATGCAACTATTATTTTGCAACTGTTTGACAATGAATATATCTAATTGTACTCCTCACGATAGCCCTCTGAGGGAGTATTTAGCACACTGCTTTAACAGATGAAGAAGCTGAGGTTCAGGCAACGCAGGGAATGAGCACTAGATATTCAATTCAGACTCACGTCTGTTTGATTGCAAATCCTGTACTAATTCTACTACATCCCACGGATTCAATCACCCCTCAATCTTTCTTCAAGCAACTTCTATACCACATCAATTAATTACTGTGCAAAATATTAATTGAGTTTCCATTGCATGCATGGAATAGATTTTTGGTTCTGTAGGGAATATGAGGAACAGTAATAATATTAATAACAACAATAATAACATTTACATGCTGATTATTATTTTCTAAGCTTTGTTCAGAACATCTGACAAATATTGACTCATTTTATGAGACACCTACATCCGGATGACCACCCCAGACACAGCACTGCCCTCCTCTGCATAGTGTACTTCTCAGTCCTGAGAAGAGCCAGGTAGCAGGGATGGGTAGCTGGCACGAGCAGAGTACCTGGGAAGGTCACAGGAGGCAGCAGGGCCTTGGGCTGAGACAGCCTAGATCCTCACTAGATCACCGGTTCTCAGTGCTTTGACTTGTGTCCTGAGATGTTTTCCTAAGGGCGTCCATGGGCAGCACGTAGGGACTCTGGGTGAATCAGGGGGTATGGGGATGTCCACCAGACACCAAGTTTTTGCCCTTCCCTCTGGGGGACTGCTTTTCCTCTGCAGCACCCAAGAATGGAACAGGTAAAGATGCCCTTCATTTTCTAGCAAAGAAACTGGAGTGGAGAACTAGAGATGAGATTGCTCAAAATTTCCTAGCCACAGCTGTTTTGTTTTCAGTACTGAGAAATGAACTGAGGCCCACGCACAGAGTAACATCCCCAGCTCTTCTTAAAATTATTTTTAAATTTTGAGACTTCATCATGCTAGTTTGCTTAGTTACCTGTGACTGTCCTGCCTCAGCCTCCTGGAGTACTGAGATTATAGGCAAGCACAGTCATACCTGGCTACTAAGAACATTTTTACGATACGTGGAAGGATAATTGAAAGACGGTAGAGAAAAAGGACACTAACATTGCCCGCCAGCTGCTGTCATACCTCAGGGCAGGTAACTCCCTCTCTCTTTGCATTCGCATCCTGATTCTTAAAGGACAGTCCACACACCCCTGTCTTTACCTTACTCCCTTCTCATTCCTCAATCAGCTGTAACCTGGCCTCTGGCCCCACAATGTCACTGAAATTACTGTTGTTAACATTAGAAATAAAGATCTCCTCTGTGACAAGCGCTGCGAAGCACTTCCAGAATTTCTCTGATATTTTTCTGAACATGTTCACATCTCACTCCTCTGTAATCGTTGATGCAACTAATAGCTCATCAACCAAAGATGCTTCTTCCTCAGTTTCTCTGAAACCTCCCCTCTTTTACCCAGTTGTTCTTTTCAATGGTGGGTTTCTCTGGGCTGTCTTCTTAGCTCCCCTCTCACTCTGCACGTTGTTTGGCAGTTTCATCTAGGCCCTTGTTTTTACGTCCTACTTCTATGCTACTAGCTCCCAGATCTTTATGTTCAGCTGGTGCGTTCTAACCCCACACACCTAGCTCTGCTGAGCAGTCACCTGGGAACCTCCCAAGTACCATATGCTTCAGGCTCTTTACAGCCAGCATTAAATTTATCATCTTTATCGCCTGCCCTGCTTTCCTATGAATCCTCTTTTTTTGATTCGTAGATCTCCCATCTGCTCAGTTGCCCAGCTGGGAACCTAGACTTTTCCATATTCATCTTTCTCTAGAAACTCATCTATAACCAGTTATCAGTCCTGAAACTTTTATTTCAAACGTACAAGCTTCAGTCACCCCCACGACCCTCCCCACCCCGCTTTGTTTCTCTCACAGCCTTCTCGGTCTATTGTCACAGCCCCTTATCTACTCCTCTTGCCTTCACCCTGCCTGTCCTCTCCTCCAAACATCTGCTCCACACTGCTCCCAGAGCGATGCTTCCAGCACACTGAGCTGCCCGCCCACATTCCAGCAAACTCAGAGCTCTTCCAGGTCCCCCGGGAAGGTTGAACCAGGCCCCGTCTTCAGTCTCATGGGCTATACTTGCTCTTAATGTAATAACCATATTGTGCTACTTGCATTTACCCCAACTTATCAGAGTTAAGTGTGTTACAGCGTTCTTTCTGCTGGCAACATCCCACACTCCTCTCTCCACTGTCTGTTTGACTATGTTAGTTCTTTAGTCTCTTCTCTCAGTTGATTGGGGCCACTCTGTAATAGACATAAGAGAGTAATTTTAACAAACCAAGCCCACGTTTATAAAAAGAATAGGTGCCTCCTGACATGGTGTATAAATGATGCAAGCAGTGGGGCTTAAAGAAGCTCATAGCTAATTATCTCTCATTGCTTACAATTATTTTATCAAGTCTTTCTTTTTTTTTTTTCTTTTTGTGCTGGGGATCGAACTCAAGGCCTTGTGCTTACAAGGTGAGCACTCTAACCACTGAGCTAAATCCCCAGCCCTCAAGTCTTCTTTTTATTTCTTTTGTATTTTAGTTTTTAGAGAATCCTGTATAAATTTCTCTGTGAAATTCCTTAAATATCAGATCCCACATAGGAGAAGGGTTTTACGACAGTGAGGATGAGGTTCTTACTGAAATGGGACACAAGACAAAACATTGCCAAGGGGAGGGGAAGAAGAACAGAAACACAGGAAGGTGAGGAGATGCCAAGTCAACGGTCTACATAGCAGATCTAACTTAGACAAATCATGTGAATGACTCCAGCAAGCCCGGATTTAAATTAACGCCTAGGTCACCTAAGAAGAGAAGAGATAAAATGGCTTCCTAAATCATACAGAATCACCTCCTCTGTAGCCTATGAGCACTTCCTTAAAGACAAAGCTGACAAGGATAGATTATTTGTTTAATGTGACCTTGAGAGATGGGCCAAGGTGCACTGAGCTTTAGAAATGAAAGATAAAGATAATGAACTCAGTACTCTACAGGGTGATGGAGATAGAATTAAGAAGAAGCCATGTTATGCCAAAAGACTGAGAAGAGAAAGAAGACAGACAGGAAGAGAAAGATCCACTCAGAAAATACGTATTGAGCATCTATTACCTGACATGATGTAATGCTACTGAGATCACAATGGTGGTCAGTATGGATATAGTCCCTGCCGGAGCATCTAGCGGCACATGATAGGTAAGTGGTATAAAGTTTTGAGGAAGGAAGGAAAGAAGAAGAGAGGGAAGAAAAGGAGGGAGGGAGGAGGGAGGGAAGATAGGAGGGATGTAGGAAGGAAGGAAGGTAAGGAGGGAGGGAAGGAGGGAATAATGACTGTATTGCTAATCTGTCTAAGGTGGCTTATATTAGCCTAATCTATATTAGTAGTCCACTGTTTAGCTTTTCTCCCATTGGTTATATTTGCCATGGTACGTTCTTCTAGAAATTCATACTGAACCTATTTCCCATTAAGGTCAGGCAACAGTCTCCCAGGCTACCTATTGACAATGTATCACTTCAGCATGTTCAATTTGATGAATTTTTAAAACAGACAGCAAGCAAGGGGTGGAGTCAGGGTTCTAAAATCAGGTATCAACAGGGCCCTGCCGGTCTTGCTCCAGGGCCCGTGGCCACACTTGGAACTGGAGAAAGCTCCCTGCTTCTGTGGACCACCAGGTGGGCTGCCCATCTGTTACTTTCCGCAGAGAAGCAGAGGGGTGGGCGGTGCTCAGCGCTGTGGTAGATCCGGCTTTGTTTCCTAATCAGTGGCAGTTATTTAGGGGCTGCGGAGCAAAGAGGGGAGAGGTGGCTTTACAACTTGTGATCAAAGGGGTTTATGTGTGTTCCGGGCCACTTTTGTAAGATAGCTGTCCCAATAAAGGATTTATCAAGACAATAAAAAAGCAAAGAAAGAGTCTAGAGACCCACTAGTGAAAATAGCACTTTATATTAGGAGTGTCTAAAAGGAAAAGCTTCAAACAAACCTACGCTTTGCCATGCCCACCTTTTCTCCTACCCAGCCCAACGCATGGGCAGAAGACCTCTCTGATCATCATCTCAGGGTACAATCGCTACGAGCACTTGACATTTCCTTTCCTCATACAGCTTCCTCAACACCAGATGGATTTTCTTTCATCAGAAATGGCTTTTCTGTTTGAGATATTCTTGAGAATGAAAGTAAAAGACTTGGGAATCCTTGCTATGACCATCCTGTACCCTTTGCTTTAATGAAGCCATAATAGTTTCAGCTCAAGAGCCCTGTCCTTGCCCTCAGTGGAGTTCTGCTTGACCCAGACGACAGCAGGCAGCCCAGCTGCTTAGAACCTGGTGTGCTTGGAAGTGAAAGGCTGATTCTGATCTCCAGCTGATCCATGTTATAACCATATGATCCATTTGCATGGTTGTAATCAAAACAGGAAATCTCAACAATCCTACTCAAAACAAACCTCCATCTAAAGACAAAACAGAAAACCCAAACCCAAGGTCCATGAGGTAGGAGTAGAGCGGACACAAGGCAATAACTTGTCTTTTGCCACTGATATCAGGGGGCAGAGCAGAGCCTCAATTTAGGACTCCCGATTCCAAGTCCTGTGGATTCTCTTTTGCCCACCCCTGCTTCAGGTTGGTCTTGCTGGCATCTAATCTGAAATAGAGCCTCTTCCAGTGAATGCAGCTGAGCACCAGCGGGGAAGAGGCGGGAGAGAACAGAGGGCTCATTGTGAATCAGGGCAGCTCTTCTGGTGCCTGTGATGCCTTCCTTCTCCTCTTGCTCCACTAAGGGGCTCCCTCTGTCTCCTTCAAGGGCTACTGTTCTTTTGCTCACCCCTTTAATGTTGCTGTCCACTGAATCTATATTCCCCTTGTTCTTATTCTGTGCTTTCTCCCTTAATAATCACTTGCACCCTCCCTGACTTTATCCTAAAACCATTTACTGATGATCCTAAATTGGTATTTCCAAGGTAGATTTTATTTCTGGATACCTCTTCCTAGACATACACAATGTCCCCACAGTGCAAGTGATGAAAGCTGCTTGTCATCTCTACTCCCTGCTCTTTTTTGTCCCGTCTCCATCAGAAGTTCACTTTGTAGTCTGTGGATCAGCCTAGCTTCCTGCCTTACCTTTATCCACAGCTTTTAGCTGGCCACCACGTTCTGACAATTTTATTTCTTTAGGACCAGTGGAATCTGCTCTCTATTTCCATTGCCATCACATGGGGTAGCACACAGCTACTTTCTGGCTTGTTCCACAGCAGGGAACCCTAAACTGATCTTTCTGCCTCTAGTCTTGACCCCCTTTCATGCATTCGCTTACTGCCTTCAGAACAATTCTTCCTAAAAGTCAGTCTAATCTGATCACTCCTCTTTGAAAAATCTACAAATGCCTCCCAGACCTTTCAACGTAGGTCCTTTGCACACATATGTGACTTTTTGTGATCCAACTGTTCTTCACATTGCAGCTCTGTCTCTTCTTCACGCCACCCTTCAGCTTTACTTGCAATTTCCTTCATGGAAACTATCTTCTTTTTGCCTTACAAATTTGACAAGTAGTGCCCCTACTATCTATATTGTTTTGTCTTTTTCTCTGTTTTCTGGCTATTTTAAAATTGGAAATCATCCCCTGTAGGGCACATATCAGGAATCGATTCCCATGGGGTATATTTCTGGGCTTTTTACATAAATTTAGGTGCCATTTCTCTGTGATATCAGAGTACTCTGTATATGTCTACCATAGCAGTTAGCTCACTGAACTACATTCTCTGTTTATCTGCCTCCTCCACAGGACTATATGCCTCTTGTTTGTTTGTGTGTATGTGTGTGTGTGTGTGTGTGTGTGTGTGTGTGTGTGTGTGTGTCTTGTACTGTCAGTTACTAGCAAAGCACCTGCTAATACTGGACGTTTAGCAACCTAAGGTCAGGAACTGGTATTCTAGCCATGTTACCCCAAGTACGCTGATAACCACGCTATACTGATCACCATGGTTATAAGTGTTCAAAATAACGTTTCCATTTCACATTTTTTATCACACAGCACTCTAAGAAAAAAAAAACAAGACTCAATTCTGGCGTTCCACCAAAAATGGTTACTTTGCAAAGACTGGTAGATCCATCCCATAAAATCATCTTCTTTTCATTGAAAGGGGGGATCTCAACCTGTGAAAGCCACAAAGTGATTCCCCACATAACCAACCACCTATATTTCAATTCACTTGTACTCTTCACTTGAAGTCTTCTCTGTTCCATGCACATTTTGGGTGGGAGGGATAAAAGGGGCATTTTGGACAGCTTTGGAGTTCTTTGAGCTCATTGTGAACACTCACTCGCTGGGGGCAGTGCCAACTGTGAGCGCTCTGCAAGCCATCTTGCAAACCCAGGAGTCTCAGAAAGCCTTGTAGATAAGCATTCTGTCTATGAGGACTCAATTACTCAATTATTCATGACTCACTGGTATAGCCACTAAACTTGTGTTGAACACCTGCTATATATGCCTTTGACATAGAAATGAATTACAAACAGCCTCTCTGCCCTTGTGAAACATTTTAGAGCTTGCTAGAGGAGAAAATACACCAACAGACAATTATATTACAATGGAAGCATGCATAAACAAAACCGATGTAAAGGGACAGTATTCTGGGTATTAGAAGGGACAAGGGTTCTAACCAGAGATAAGAACTAGTATAAAATGTGAGAAGAGTGGAAGGGAAAATGGGTGGTTCAGGGAGGTGACAGATCCTAGGTGCAGTAAATCAAGGCGAGTGCCAACCGGTTATTGAGGAGATGAGCAGAGGAAATATTGAGAGAAGAGACTGCACAGGCAAATTTAGAGTTGTCTAAGGCAGAGTAAAGAGAAAGGAGGTGCTAGAGTTTGGATGTGGATCAGCCCCTTGGGTTAGCGCATTGGAAACTTGGTCCTCAGGGTGGTGGTTTAGGGAAGTGGTGGAACTTTACAGATGTGGAGCCTCATGAGAGGTCTCTAGGTCTTTGGGGAAGCTGCCCTTGCAATGAATTAAGAAAGCTATTGCGGGGCTCTGAAGCTCTTGTAAGAGTAAATTGTTATAAGAACAAGCTCCATCCCTGAACAGCTCTCTGGCTCTTGTTTTAGAACATGGTTTCTTTCTCCCACGTGTCCCCTTGCCGTTGTGATGCCGGCCCCTGCTGGGCTCTCAATACCAAAGGTTAAGTCCATAGGCCTGCAGTTTCTTGGATACTCAGTCCCAAGATGAATTAAATAAACCTCTTTGCTTTTTAAAGTTAGCCTCCCTTGGGTATTTTGTTTAGTAACAGAAGCGGACTAATCCCAGAGTCACAATTTTGAATTTTTTACTTTAGTCCATGGGGATCTCCTGGTAGATATTAAACAATAGCAAAATTGGAATCTTCAATATGGAAAAGGGAGGTTTTTGGAATTACTGAGCAGAGTAGAGAATTGTTAAATTAATACAAGAAAGAGATGATGACAAAACAAATTTGGGCCACAGCAGCAGATAAAGAGTGAAGAGAGATTCAGAGGGTAGCTGGCAAGCAAAGCTGAAGGTTTGATCATTTTTAATGGGAGAGGGAAGTGAGGCACACAGCTCAGCATGGAAAGGAATGCCAAAATACAGTAGCAGAGAGTAAAAAGTATGCAAATGTAAATGTTATGATACTGAAATCAAATACTAAAAATAATGATTAGCAGATAGCACAATTTTAAATAAAGACAGGATCAGGATTCCTTTTTGCCTTGGGCTCCGAATCAGTTTGACCTGATTCTGTACTGATCGTTGCTGTATTTCAACTTCTGATAGATTATCATAAGGCTTTTGGCACTGATTTTTTTTTTTTAATATTGGATTCAATGATTGTTTACCTTGAATAGTAGTTTTGTTTTTGCTTGTTTTTGTTGTTGTTGGTAGCGATGTTTTGTTTTGTAAGCAGTCTCTTAAATTTTGTGCCCAAACTTTGCAGTGCCTCACTCTGCTGCTGGACCTGGAACAGAGGAAGAGAGAGAGGGGAATGTTATCAGGAATGATGACCAGGGTGTGCTGATGTCCCACTTAGTGCCTTAGTGTGCTGAAAAAAAGACTATTTCTAAAAGTGACTTTGCTCCCTGGATGCTTTCCTCTGCACAGTCAAGGCTGCCTTTTCTTCTGGGTGTCTCCCCCAAATGAAGGCATCATGCAAACCCTGCCTATTCTCCCCCTTGGAGCACACGAAGTTTGTGTCTTCTATGACAAAACTCACATGCAGCTTGTGTACAACTTCCTAAATGCCACAAATGCTTTGGAATAAGCATGGAAATTGGTTTCTAAGCTCTAGCAGTTTCTAAAATAGGGGTGGTTTAAAATAAAGCAGTACAATAAAAGGAATTCCTGTAGAGCAGATTTGGGAAATAGCAGAGCACCTCTAAAGGGGAAGAGCTGGAGAGAGAGTCCTAAAGGGCACTAAGCCATTGTCGGGTGAGGGCGGCTTGGCAGGGAAGCACAGCCTGCCAGGGACAGCAGCCAGCTGTGTCTCCAGCTCTTCATTCCCTCCATCCCCTGAAGCTGCTTTTCACTTTATATCTTGGCCTGATGCAGATGTAATATATTCTGTCAGTGCAAAATTTGGGTTGAAAAATCCTGTGGCCCTCGGAAATCGAGGAGGTAATTAAGAAGGGGTTTTCCAAGTTAACGGCAATGTGCAGGTAGAGGGCATCAGGCAGGCGGGTGGGAAGAGAGGAGGGTACTGGGAAGTGTTCGCCCACATACAGTAATCTTGGGTAAAGAAAATGACAGGGTAGGTGAGAATGGATATCGACAGAAAGAACTTGATAATGATGGAGGCGAGTGGATGAAATCTGAATAGTAAATGCCTGATATCCTAGATTTTCTTAGAGAAGTTTGTCTTCGAAGAGCCTGAGGTAGGTGAACTTTTATCAGGATAATGAAGGTTAAGAGAAATGGAGAAAGAACTGACCAAAGTCAATGAGCGAACCTGGAAGTATGTTGATGGATCTTGTATTAGTTACTTTTCTAGAGTCAATGGTTTGTGAGAGAGCAGATTTAATACAGGACATTTACACATTACAATAGTCACACACACAGGCCGAATGCAAGAAGAGTGCAGAATGTCTATCTATGCACTGGAGACCCAAAAGACCCAACCAAGGGCCGGGAACCCACAGCACTGTCCCATGTAAGTCCATGCCTGCTCTAAAAGGCTGAAGAAATTTATGCTGGAGCCCGGGTATGACACTCACAGCAGAGATGAAGACCAGCACTCTCCCAAAGCAGCCATCCTAGATGACAGCAAGGCTCTGAGGTCTTTCTCTGATGAGAACAGCCAAGTTCCCTTTGAAATAAACAGCCACAACAGAGCTTCTCCTGGGAAGCAGCTAGCTGCTATCTTCTGCTGCTGTTGTCCTTTATGTTGTTGGCAATAATTTTCAGGTGGATCTTCTACACCCAGAACCACACCAACTCAGTTCAGCTGGGTATTTCTGCTCAAGTTAATCACAATAAGTCCATCAGAGATCTTCCGAGTATGGAAAAGGTGAATGTGTATAACACCAGCCTTCACCTGTGTTGACCAGCTCTCCATTGCTGTGGCAAAACACAAGAGATACACAATTTAAAAGAAGAAAAGTTTATCTTTGTCTCATGGTTTCAGTGGTTTCTGTCCATGGTCAGCTGGCTCCATTGCTAAGGGGCCTATGGTGTGGGAGAACATTGTGGGGGAACAAAGCTGCTCACTTCATGGCAGCCAGGAAGGAGGGAGGCATCAGAGACAGAGAGACAGAGAGATGGAGGGCTATGGGGACAAGATATGCTCATATTCTTCCGGGCATCACCTACTAAGTTTTCACAACCTCCCAATCATGCCACCCAATTACGAGCCCACCGATGGATGAATCCAAGCCTTTAGCACATGACCTTTGGGGCCATCTTAGCACCAAGGCACAGCACTATGGCTGTGTGGCTTTTGTCTGTGGCTGCGCTCAGCTTTCTGGGTAAAGGCCTGGAGAAGCCGGGTTGCAAGACTGACCCAAGGCTAGGATCGTGTAAGGCGTGGGAAGGAGAATCGTAGAATTGGTTAGTGTTTGGGCAGTGACTGATGAGACTAGTGATGAAAGATATGAGCGTTGCTGCCGTGTCTGTGTTTCTGAGTAATGTGCAACATGTTCATAGGGCTAGAAAGGGCTGAGGGATCATTGGGACTACCAGGGCCTGTCTCGGTAGTCAGCTCCAGGTTGGTGGACAACACTTCCTAATAATGGGGACCTCCTAATTTACTCTGTAATCCTGGTATCCTTTTCAATCATAATGAGCTCTGCATTCTTCACAGTACTGCCTCTGCCTCTGACATGCAGTCCAAAAGAAGACATCCTATTCACTTCTTTGGGACACTGTTTAGGAATAGGGTGGTAAATACAAGTTCTCTCCCCCAGTTCTTGAGAACATAGCACCATACGCTCCCCCAGGCCCCCCTACTCATAATAAAGATGCTGAAATATGGCAGCCGATGATGAAGGCATCTTCCTCTGGCTGATAATGAGGACAGATACCACTAACATTTCTTACAACCATACTGAATGCAGCTGTCAGGGCAGAAGGGGATTTGGGAAGCAGTATGTAATTAACCTAGTTGGAGTTGGGCCGAGGCCCCCGAGGTTAATGGCCCTGGGAACGGGAGCATCAGTACTCACTAATGGTCAAGCCTCTTTTCATGTCTTACTCATTAGAGCCACTTTTTACATTCTACAAGACCATGGCCTCTGGCCCCTGGGACCCAGGGTAACCCAGGGTAACGGAGAGTCGCCCCGCCCCAGACGATGCGCTGCACATTCTGACAGCCTTGGTGTGGTGTTTGATCCCCTGTCATAATACTCAGGTAAAATGCAGAACAGATCTCAACACACGGGCCATCTGCTGAGCACCGCTGATAATAGCGAAGACGCATATGAGATGCATATTCATGGGCAAAATTGTTTCGGGTTTTCTTCGAACAGACTGGCAAAAGTGTGCCATCCTCTTGCTTTCACCTGTTTGGTACTGAGATTCCCTTCTCTCCACACTCCCTGGGTGAGCTGGAATAGAATCCGCGGCCACTCCGGGATGTGTCCTTGGTCGTATTTGATGGCAGTGACAAGAATCATTAATGTGAAGCTTTGCTGCCGTCCACTGCACCTTGATCAACAAAGAGAATGCTATTTTTGTCCAGTCCATTTCCCCTTTTCCCGTATTCGCTTTAGCCTCCACAAGAGAATTCTACCTCTGCTACAAGCTAATCTAATCTTCTGCCATCGGCTTTTGTATGCAAATTGGGGACCCTGGATAGACACAGACAGAAGTGGCAGAAGGGAGAGAAAGGGATCAATTCCAGGGACTGAAGAAAAAAGCAGCCAAGAAGCTAAAGAGAAAGGGAAGAGTCAGTTCACGTGGCACGAGGAGAGCGGGCGCAGGCGAGTGGAAGCCGAGGTCAGAAGGGAAAGCCTAGAGTAGCCGTGCCGTGTCTGCGTGGGAGAGGAAGGAGGCAGGGGCAAGGGACTTTAAGTCGTCTCGGTAGTTCTCAGTTAGATCTCTTTTACTATTCTTAGAGAGCTACAAATGAACAACAGTATTGGGGTTAATTACGTCTCCTTGGCAGAGTGTCGCCCCTCCATGGGGGAGGCCCTCGGGACACCGGGCCCTGGGCAGTGCCGCTACCATCAAGTGGACGTGCTCTCCCGGAAGACTGAAGGTGAAGCTTTGAGAGAAGCTCATACGAGGATGACGGCTTTGTTCCCTCCTATGACCTTCATGTTGGAAGCACATTTTGAGTTGCTGCCTTGCCTAATGCATTTTAAAAAGCAGAGTGTGTTAGAAATTACTAAATACCACAAAGCTCCGTGCTTCCAGGAGTGACCCATACCCGGGAAGGCTCCTGGGTTTGCACATCAGTTTCACATGCCTTCTTATTTAGTCCTTACATACCTTCTCAAGGGTAGATTCCACATTCCCATTTGTAAATAGGCAAACTGAGGCTGGGAGCAGGAGAAGAAGTCATTTGTCAGTGGTTATGCAGGTAAGAAGCAGCAGTTCAATGCAGAGTAGAAGTTTGATTTTTTTTTTTTTTAATCAAAGAGTAGCTGAGGGAAGGAGCCATGTTGAAAGTGGGACTTAAATGCATAAGTAGAGGCAGGGTTTAGTTGAAAGCACCAGGGCTCTTCTTCAGGTTTCCTTTGCCAGATTCATTTTGACGACTCTATGCACACTGTAGCTTTGAGCCCTTTGTGGAGAGAGCGAGCAAACCTTCACAGCAGCCGAGCTCTAGCTCTTCTTGCTATAATTCGGCCCACATAATAGCCTCAGATGGCTGGTGGTCTCTTCCACTTCCCTGGCCCTTTTATTTGGACCCAACAAAAGGGCAGTGGGGGAAGCTGAGCCCGACTTCTACTTTTGGCAATTAAGGACCAGGCAGGGGCAAGACAAGAAGCTATCCCCATGGTGCTGCCAGGCTTGGCATCTTCTCCACAAGCCTGCAAAATAACTCAAGCCATCAAATCATCCAAAATCATAGGCAGGGACAATCATTTTTCTGTGTGAACATCTCGCCGGCTGGACACAAGCGTCTCAATGGCCACCGTGTCCTAATTTTCTCAGTCAGAGACAACAAAACCCAAGGTAATGAGCAGAAGGAGGGACTAAGTCCCAGGGGACACTCTCTGGGGGAGTCTCTTGGGCTTAAATACATTTAAAGCAGATCCGAAAGAAAGCAGTGATTACAGGCTAATTTTCTGTCTGCATTATGTTTAGTATCCTGGTATCTACACAAATGGCAAATGCTTTTTGCCAGAAATTGTTTTACTGAATTGCTCTTATTGGTAAATTTTAAATATATATATATATATTTTTTTTTAAAGGGATACTGAAAGAAGGTTTTTCAATTTAAAGGTGAGGTATCAGGATACCAGTAAAACCTATAAGACTGGTATTATCCAAGAGTTGATTTTCCTTTTCAAATGATAATACAGGAGAAGGCAAAATGATCCTGTGCTTTGAAGTTTCCAGGTAAGGAAGTATCTGGAGGGTCCCAGCCTTTCACTGGGGAAGGATAGAGCTCTGTCTCATGCAAAAATACACTCAGTTTTCTGCAAGGAAGCTGATGGGGACTGAGGTGGGCAACACAGGAGAGGACACGTGGATGGACTGGACCTTTTCCAAGGGACCACAGGTGGTTTCAAGGGACCGATACTGGGCATGGACAGTGCTTCATGATTATAGCAGTGACAGCCAGCCCATCCACTCCACCAACACCCTCTTCCTCTTTCCCTTCCAGTCTGGGCCTCAGATCTTAAAGCCATTTGTGTGATTTCATTCATTCATACACACCCCCTTTCATTCTAAATTACAGAGAGCAGACCACACCCTAGGAAATAAAAGACATGCCTACGATTAAAAGAGCTGCAAACCTGACGGGCAAATAGAAATGGGACGTGCCCATTGAAGTCAGAGCGAACCGAATGAAAAATCCTCCAAAACCCACTTTGCCTTGAATAAACAACTTAAAATCATACTTGCAAAGTGGGGCAGTGGGGAAGAGATTACTGATCTCTTCCTCAGACAGTTGTGGGAAGACTTAAATCATATATATATAAAATATATAAGCAGAATGAATAAAATTGTATATCTATAAATGTAACAATATGTTCAGTATAAGCAAGTGGCATAGAGTTTGTTGCCAAATTAATGCACAATAACTGTGTGTTGTTCTTGTTCCTCCTCCAAGTTCTCAATTGGTGCCTGAAACTCTTTGCTCTGTTGAAGACACATCTGACCTGGCGTCAGGCCTTCAGGAGAAAAAGCAAGAAATATTACCTGCCTCTATTAATGTCTAAACCTGCGATCCTCTTAGGCCCAGGCACTCGAAGGAAAGATGAAGACTGTGACAGGCATAGCAGGGTGGGGCGATTTGGGATAAGTCCTAGGAAATACCAAGGAGGACAGTGTGAGACACTTCTGTGTGTGTTGGTGGAATTCCCACCTCGACTGATCTCAGCCACCCTGGGAAAATGTTCACAGTGGGATCAGAAGGACAAATGAAAAGTTACAATAGTCCAGAGCTCCAGGAGAGAGCTTGGCCTCGGTCTTTGAACACCACGCTGTGTCTGTTTCTGAGGATGTGTGGCAGGGTCATTAATTCCTAAGAGAAATGAAGATTTACATTGTAGGTGAGAATATGCTCTAAGTTCAAAATCGGTCAACTGTTTTGGGTTTTGTTTTATTTATTTCTTATTAGTAAATGTTTGTAGTATGTGATGTTTCTATCTTTTGTGGGGTACAGGCACACAACACATCTTAATCCCATTTTTCATCCCCTCTCCCTCTCCTTCCTCTCACTTCCCTCTATCTCTTGATCCCCTTTGCAGGCGGGAAAGATCTGCCTCCCAACTTCCTATGAGCTATCTTTTATTTTGTTCTTTATAAGTTGGGTTTCTGGGATTGGGGATTTAGCTCAGTGGCAGAGCCCTTGCCTAGCAAGTGCAAGGCCCTGAGTTCAAGCCCCAGTGCCCACATAATAATAATAACAATAATAATTTGGGTTTCTCAAATAGAAGAAATCATGCAACATTTAAGCTTGTGTGTCTGATATACTTCACTTACATTATGGTCTCAAGGTGCATCCGTTTTCCTACAAATGACTCGTTTATCCTTCTCTATAGCAGAGTAGTACTTCATTGTGTATAAATACCTCATTTTCTTTGTACATTCATCTGTTCATGGGCATATGACTTAGTTATTCTGAACTGTGCTGCTGTAAGTATGGACATGCATCTATCACTGTAATATGATGTCTTTGACACTTCCGAGAAGATACCTTGAAGAGGAGGAGCCGGGTCAAATGAAATTTCTAGTCTCAATGTTTTGAGCAACTGCCATACTAATTTCCATAGAGACTGTATTAATTTACATCCCCACCAACAGTGTAGAAAGGTTCCTTTTTCCCTGCAGCCTTGCCAGCACTTGTTATTATTTGATTTCTCCATGCTGGCCATTCTATCTGGGGTTAGATGGAATCTCAGTGCTGTTTTAATTTACATTTCCTTAATGGTCAGTGATGTCGAACACTTCTTCATGTGCTTAGTGGACATTGTATTTCTTCTGTGAAGTGACTGTTAATTTCACTGGCCTATTTTGATTGGGTCTTTTAATTTTGGAGGGGTCTAATGTTTTTGAGTTCTTTACATATTCTAGATATTATTTATCTGTCTGAGGAATAGCTGGCGATTTTTTTTTTCTTATTATGTACATTGTCTTTTCACTCTGTTGGCTGTTTATTTGGCTATGCAGAAAGTTTTTAATTTTATACAATTTTTTTTAAAATTTTTTTATTATTTTTTACCAAGAACATGTATTGGTACATTGCATACATAATGATCATAATCAACATGGTTATTTTGTACCTGTACATGATACATCTTGGTTTTCCCCCCCTTCCCCCCTTCCCCTCCCCTCCCTTCCATTCACCCACCCCTCCCTATTTGCAATAAGTGTAACTACACTTTACCATTTTTCCCCCCTT
>PVJO010017949.1:0-37930 GCA_004026905.1 Hystrix cristata | reverse complement strand
TTTTTTCCCTTTCAAAACCACCTTCATAGTCTTTGGATCATTTGTCTTGAGTCAGTATCAGAAGAAAGTAAATTAGATTCTCCTTTATGTTTCCCCACAATCAGTATTTCACACTTAGCTACTTAGAAGCTCATATTATTTATTGCTGTCTGTGTCTCCCTGTGGCCTAGACTCATCCTAGGAAGAGCCTGGTTCTGTACTGCTTACTGTATTTCCTTTGATATTAGGCCTAATGATACATGCTAAAAAATGTTGTTCAAATTAAAAACTAAAAACATTAATAGGAATTGTTGTGAGCCTTAAAATCACCATACATAATTCTTAAAATTTTTTCAACAAAACACTAATTCTTATTTTAATGGCGAGTAAAACAACTTATACAGAAAACACCAATGAGATCAATAGTCTTACCTGAAGTAATATAAGCCACTTTGCTTAATAAGATGTTTAGTTGTATTCTATTTAAACAATACCGTGAAATAATTAAAAATGTACAAATTTTCCAAACATCAGAAAGGTAATAATAGACAATAAGAAAAAAAAAATCGGAGATACCATATTTGCTAATTTCAAACTGTAATGAAAAGCTATGGTAATTAAAACAGTATGTTACTAACATTAAAAATAAGGCACACCAACCAATGGAACAATTTAGAGAGTCCAGAAATGAGCACACACTCTGTATGAATAATCAACTGATCTTTAATGAAAGTGGAATGAATAGACATGGGAAAAGATCATTTGTTCAATAAATGGTGTTACAAAAACTGGATAGCCAATACAACAGAATGAAATTAAGCTTACACTGCTTACAAAAGTCAACTCAAAATGGGTTAAATCTTAAATGTAGGAATCTTGTGTTAGTTATGGTTTGGTAGAGGAATAGATTTGATATAAAATACGTGTATGATTGTACAAAAGATTTACTACGTAAGCTCACAGGATCAGAAGTGGAAGAGTACCAAAGGTCATTAACCAGAGCTGAGGTGGAAAAATACAAAATGGCTGTCTGTGCGCATGAGAGCTGGGGGATCAACCCAAGGTGGAAAGCCTGGAGCATACGGAAGAGACTGGTGTGAGTCTGTGGGGAAAACTGAAGTTTCTGCCCTGAAAGCCTGAAGGAAGTGAAGACAAACTTCCAAAAGCAATGGTGCCACATGGAGCTCCTTCAAAGAAAGAAAAGAGAAGGAAAAAAAAAATTCCTTCATCTTTCACGGGCTACAAGCCTACTAGATGATGTCACCCTTATCCAGATGAGTCTTCATTCCTCAGTTTGTGACCTACACGTTAATTGTCCATCGACACACCCAGAATTTAACTCTTCTGGTAGGGGGTTCTTATTCAAGTGAGGTTGGCATGTTGTAATTAATAATCACAAAACTGTGAAATATTAGAAATTGTAGGAGAAGAGCAATACAAGATCAATCTGGGCAATGAGTTTTTGGATTTGACGCCTAAAACAACAATAATAAAAGCAAAAATAAAAGCAAAAATAGAACAAGTGATTATGTCAAACTAAACAGCTTCTGCACAGGAATGGAAATAATAGTGTGAGGAGACAGACTATAGACCAGAAGAGAATATTTGTAAGACACACATCCAAAAGGGGCTAGTATCTAAAATATATGAGGGATTCAAACAATTCAACAGCTAAAAGGCAACCCAGCTAAAAAAGGATCGGAACAGACATTACTCAAAAGAAGCAATATAAAGGGCCAAGAGATACCCTTATGCTCAACATCACTAATTATCGGGGAATTCAAAGGGAAAACCACAATGAAATATCACTGCACACAGGTCACAATGTCTATCCTCAAGAAGATAAAAGATAACACTTGATGGTGAAGATGTGAAGAAAGAGGAAAATATATACATATTTGGTGGGAATATACATTTATGACCGCTGTGAAAAACTGTACAAAGCCTCCTCAGAAAGCTAAAAATAGAAATATTAGATGACTCAGCAATCACTTTTTTAGATATTTATTCAAAAGACTTAAAATCACTTTGCAAAAAAGACATCTGTACTCTAACATCCATTGTAGTACTATTTGCAATAACCAGGTTATGAGGTCAGTCTAAGTATCCAACAACACTGGATTATTGAAAGAAAATGTGGTATATATACACAATGAAATACTACTCAGTATTAGACAGAAGAAAACTCTGGCCTTTGCATAAAACTGTGCGAAATTGGAAAATACTTTGCTAAGTGATTAAGCCGGTCACAGAAAGACAAATGCAGAATGTATTCATTAATATTTGGAATCTAAAACAAACTCATAGTAGTAAACAGTAGAATGGTGGGCAAAGAGTTGGGGGATCAGTAGAAATGGCTCGGCATTTAAACAGAAGGAATAATTTTTTTGTTATCTTTTGCCTGATGTGGAGGCCATAGTTAATAATAATGTATATTTTTAAATTGCTGAAAGGGGAGATGTTTAATATTCTTACCATAAAAATGATAAGTATTTGGCCTGATGAGATTTGTTAATTAGTTTGATTTAGTTATTCTACATTGTATTCAGATATCATAATTTTGTACCCCATTAATATATACCATTGTACACTGTTAATTTGTAATGAAGTTTAAAAAAACTGAAGAAAAATGTATGAACTTATCTCTTTAGTCAATGAAGATATCTATGACAGCTCACTCTTAATAGAGAAGGCAGAGAAACCACCAGCTGAAATTTATATAATGTGACAAATACCATAAAAAGTACATCCAAAAATATATCATAACACAGAATAGAGGGTGTATAATATTCTTGGGGTGGAAAGAAAGAACCTAAATTACTTTAATTTGACTTCCTCCATTTTAGAAGAGAGTCTCTGAGTGAAGATCATGATAGGTTGAATTTTATCTCTTTTGTATTTCCTTTTTATGGCAAATCTCAGTATATCCTTGTTATTCTTATTAGAATCACGTTATTGTTAGGGGTATAAACACCTTCTTGTCCTTGTGAAGACAAGAAACCAAGGACTCAGCTACATGACTTGCCAGTGCTAAATCTTCTATTGTTGATCTCCACTGTCACTTTGTTATTCTTTTAGCAACCATTGAATGGTATTACATTATCTCTCAGAAAAGATCCTGAAATACTAAATGAGCTGACTTTTGAAGGCAAAAGTGAGAAGTTTCCACAGGTGGCAAAATTTATTCATAACAATAAATGGGTTATGAAAAAGAACTGAACGTGTGTACAGAAGTTAGAGCAAAGCTTTTAGAGTATTAAAAGTTACAGTCCACACTATATTTCTGCCATCCCTGTTGTGAGTCGTGGTTCTCATTTAAAATCTTAGAGATTCTTCTCCCCCACTCTAAAACATAAGACATGTTTACCTTAAGAACAGTATTTTTCAATTGAAGATTTATAACCTCCCCCCCGAAAACAAATGAAGACAGTAAGTTGTAGTGCTTTTGAGAAGTGAATTTTTACAATTTTAAAAGTAGGACTTTAATAGTGCTCATAGACTCTTTTCTCACAAAAGCCTATTTATAGTGTTCAGAAATGTGTACTTGATTCATTAAAAATCACATTTTGTTATGAAAATATGACTTAAATTCAATTTTTTTCAGGTCTCACCAATAATCTTTATTCTAAATGGATTAGGATACTTTAATACTGACAGTTTTTTTTTTTTTTAAGGTTTGTATTTTGGACAGAAGTGCCTTTGGTTGTTCCAAGTGGTATACTGGACTTTAACATGAGCAAATAAAATGGCTTTCAGTGGCCTCATCATGTATGATTATAATGTGTAGTGTTAGATAATTCAGAACATCAGAAGTACTAAGATTTGATGCACTTCTCAATTTCTCAACACGATTTCCTTGAAGCTTTACATGAGATTTTAAACTTTTGATTCAAATGAACAATAGGATGCAATGCTGTCATCTGGGCAGGTTTTTGAAGTCTAATCTAATAGAGGTGAAAAACTTTTTGAAACAGAGTCCAAGAATGCTTTGCTGCAGACCTACAGATTTATATGAAAGAACCACTGGATTTTCAGAGCTCGCCTACTGCTTCTTACTGTTGATGGGCCCTATATTGTACACTCTCACCTAGATCAATGTGGGCAAAGAGCTGCTGATTTAAGGGAGTTATTTGTGTCTTGAAATTTGACACTCATGTTTTATACAAACAGCAAATTTAATCCATAATTAACGACCGGCTGTAGTTGTAAGGTGGGACCAGAAGGTGGTAGGAAACCTCCAAAAAAATTTGTTAGATGATGTACATCAAGAACAACTTAGTGATAAGTCTGTCTGTCTGTCTCCCTCTGCTCTCTCTCTGTCTCTCTGTCTGTGCTTCTGTTCCTCTCACCCCATTCTTAGGCTGAGAATCAAACTTGGGACCTCGTGCATGCTAGACAAGCCTTATCAGCTGAGCTATAGCCCATTTCACAATGACATTCTTTTAAGATACACACTTACTGCAAACAGAGAGGGAAGAGCAGAGAAGAATAACTGAATATGTGGACACTGGGGCTGGTTGGCTTGGATTTCAGTCCTGGCCCCATTGTCTTCTAGCTTTGTGATTTTAGGCAGGCTAATTAACCCATTCAGGGTTATTTCTCCATCTCTTAAATAGCAATAGGCATGAAATAAATTTAATTTAAAAAGTTAATAGGTATATTGATCAACATTTCTAAATGATTAACATTCAAATACCCCTCGAACTGTATATACATACATACATATATGTATATATATATACACATGTACAAATATATATACATATATGAACTTCTGTGGGAATAAAACTGAATGAATTTATTTACTGCAAGTAGTGAGTTGTGTGACTATTAATAATATATTTTGTACGGAAGTATATTATATTTGCTTACAAAATATCACTCCCTGTTCCTAAATCAGAAATTAGTATTCTCTCCACCTCTCCCCACTTTCTAAATTTCTAAAATTTGAAGCTACATGTTTGGAATAAATGTATAATATACCCTCTTCTTTTAATAAATTGTTGAAGATTTTGTGGATTTCCCATAATCAAGTTAATGATCCTAAATTAGTTAGACAAAAATCTGAAAGATACTAACTGTATCTAACATTCACCAACTACTTACTTGAGGTCTCACATTTCGCATGGAAGCCAGCCCACGAAATCACAGTTTCTGTACGTATTCTGAATACCAAAAAAGGTGCAGGGAGAGCCGACATGGGGAGAGAAGACGCTAACATTTCTTTATTTATACCTAAATCCTAGAGCTTTTAATGCCAGAAATACTATGGGTAAACCGTTGTCCTTGTGAAACAGATAATTCAAGTTAGTGGGACTTGTTTCATTCTATTTCTTAATAATAATGCCTGCATACTGGTTTACCTGCTCCCCACCTTCCTCCGCAACATACGATTTTCTTGGCTCCGTGACAGTGGTGGAAACTGTACGGAAAATCTGTTCTCAGAACAACTCTAATAACCACAGACTCCAGGAATGTTAAAAAAAAGTGTGATAAATATGGGAATATTTATTAACTTTTCAACAGATTGTAGTGTATTACAGTCTCTATCAGCTTCATCTGGTCACAGCTGTAAATATCTATTTTAGTACATTTTTCTTGTGGATACAGACTTACAAAACTTGCTTCAGTGGTTTTACGATTATTTTAAACCGTCACTGCCTTTAGTACACTTATCTTTATACATCTTGATAAAATTCAAGCCCCCCTTTTTTTTTTTAATAAAGAGGAGACTGAGTACATTTCCATTCCTACATTCGAACTTGGAGTAATACAGGAGGCACCAAGTTATTCATAATCAAGATATAATATGTGTTAAAATTTTCGAACTTGATGATGCCTGATGGGAAAGTTGTAACTCACAGCACATATCTCTGGTACGTAACGCTGCTCTTTCCTCCTGCAAGGAAGACGCCTTTCTGTGATGTGGTAAAAGGTTGCTTGCGATAGCTCATCGAAAGATACAGATTTCAAGCTGTGTGTAGGTGATACATGAATTTTTCACTCCTGCTGACAAACACATCGACTACTGTGTAATTCTTTCAATTGATCCAATCAAGCCCATGCTGTTTATGCTTTTAATCGATTAATTAAAACAGCATTTTAAAACTTGTAATCATTCCATTACACAGGGACCCTCTTGCCTGTTCATCCCGAGCCAGCTCACACATATTATGGCTTTTTAACCTGTAAAGTCCTGCCAAATGGTGCTTTGGTCTACTTGGCAGCAAATTATAGCCTGTAGTGTCATCACAAGTCAAAAGGACAATCCTATTTTGGGTGCATGTTGCAGCTGTCCAGACGGAGATGAATGGAGGCGTTCACTTTTCTGGCCCTCTCAAGCGTACAGATCATCTGATGTCACGATCTCTTGGAGCAGGGTGATTCCTACTAGATTCACAAATAGAGTGAGTCCTTGACTTAGGAACAAGTTCCATCCTGGGAGAACAGTCTTAAATGGGATTCGTTCCTAACTCCAGCAAAGTGAGTCTTACACACTTTTGACAGGAATATACAGTGTATATCGTTTTGCACCTCCTAGCAGTCCCCTCCATATCGCCACCACTCTTCCTCTTGCTTCAGGATGTCTGGGCTCCGACGGAGCACTGTACCACTGTACTTTGCAGCTCTGTGCAGTAAGCAGACAGCAACACACTATGACAACGTTCACAGATATGTGAGCTACTTCCACTCTGTGTTTGCATCTATGAATGTTCCTAGTGCGAAGTTTGTTAGTGTCTGTGAAAGTTCACAACTCAAATGTTCATAAGTCGGGACCTACTTTATAAATTATTCTTGATCGAATCTTCCATCATAAATATGTTATTCAATTTAGAAGTAATTCAAATATACATGAGATACTGTGCTCTGGAACTGGAGCCTTAGATTCTGATTGCAAAGCTTTGGTGTGCAAAAGGCATGAGTAGGCCACTCCGAGTTTTGTTATCTGTAAAGAATTAAAAAAAAAAACAGGCAACAAAACTTCTATCCTCACTATCTACTATCAGTTGCAAATATCATTGATATATTTCCTAAAAATATTTTCTTGCCCCGAGTACTGAAGTTGTTATGATATTGTGAATTTTAGAAGTATATACGACAATATAAAATTCAAGTGTTTTATTAAAACCTTTAATGAAGATTGTATGATTCTTGAAACTTGATTCAGAGAAACTACATTTAGAAAGGTGGTTCCTGATACACGCTGAGTCAGCTATAGACATTTATTTAAAGACTAAACTTGGATTAATTCACTTTTGGGGTACAGTTCTTGTCTCTATTCTCTGTGCACTTCTATATTTCTGTATTTAAACAGCAGTTCCAACATAAATAGTGATCCTACAATAAAAATGATGATAATATAATATCTTTATGACCAAGGAATGGAAATATTTTTAAAAATCACAAACAAAAACTATAAAGCAAAAAAAGTTAAATTCTCTCTCATGTGATTAGTCATTTTTTTCTAAATGGATAAAGGTTATAAGCATATTGCAGAATGGAAAAAAATATATGGGAAATACTTGAAGCAGAGAAAAGATAAATATTTAGAATGAGCAATTTTTGTCTGCAAGTAAAATAGTAAAAAGTCATGACTCTCAATAGACAAATACAAAAAGCTAACAAGTACTCTAAGGGATGATTCAAATCATTGGGAGTCAGAGAAACAACAATTAAATAATAATAGCATATATTACTTTTTTAAAATTTTATTTTAATGGTACATTTTAGATGTACATAGTGATAACATTCATCATAGGGGATTTGTACCTGTACATGATACATTTTGTTGCTGCTTTTTTTCCCACTCCCCTCCCCTCCTTCACTCCTCCTCTCTCCTTATTTACAAAAGCTTTGTTTCCATTTTTTCCTTCCATTTCTTATTTTTCTTGTCCCTCTGTTCCTTTCCCCCTCCCTTGTTCCCTTTCCCATTTGGACACTTTCTTCCCTTTCCCAATATAATACATTTTAGTCTTTATTTACACTTTCAGTTTCTCACAGCAGAGAAACAATGCGGTATTTAAACATGCGTGTCTGACTCTATTAGGAAACTCAGGTAAGATCATAATGCTACTCAAAAGAGGAAGAGATGTGGCATCTCTTTTCCTGTGGAAAACCAATTTGGCATGTACAGAGTCCACTAAAAATGTATACACGCTGAAGGAAAAGAAAAACTTGTATAGAGATTTTAATACTAAATTTATTGAGACATCATGGATTAATACAGGTTACCGCTGGCTTCCTCAGTTCCAAGGGGTGCTCAAAGTGGCAGCCATCAACTTCCAGACATTTATTAGTACGGCGAACTGCTGCTTGGGTCACCTTGTTCACTGAGATTGCTGTACATGCACTTTCAGCTTCTCCAGGGGCTGGCCGTGTAGTGGGTTTTCTGCAATATACATCATCCTCTACGATCTCACTTGTGAGTGTAACACCATCTGTTGAAAAGACTCATGCTATTATTCTTTTCCTGAAGAGGGTACACTTTTTTTTTTTTTTTGGCAGACTCTGTATACACGCCTGGGTGGAAGTGCACTCCTGTTATCCTTCCCATTACACCTGTAGTGTATCCAGAAAGACAAATCTTGGGTAAGAGCAACAGAGAGAAAGTCCTTCTCCCACAGAACTAGAGTATTTACACTGAAGTGTCTACATTGTGTTTTCATTTTCACATACTTTGCCTTTTTTCCAAGAGTCCTATCAGACATGAAAGAGAGAGACCCAAGAATACGAGTGATTATGAGGTGCTGGTCCCATGAGTGAAATTAGTGAAATGCTATCTAAGGAAGATACCAAATAGGGAGAGTGAATGAGAGAGAGAGAGATCAAAAATATATTTTGACTTCTTTACCAATCTCAAGAGAATTTATACTTTAGAACATTAAAATTATATCTTTAATTGGGGAACTCATTTTATCAAATCTTGTGATGGGTTGGGGGATTGAATGCCATAACGTTTCCCTTACAGATAGTACAATGTACAACGAACAGACAGCTCTTTTTTTCATGATTAAGAACAGATAGTCCAGAAAAGATTTAAGATATTTTTATTTCAGGAGAAACTGAAACAAAAAAAAAAAAAAGGAGAGAGAGAGAGAATGAACAAAATTAAAAATCTCAGAAAAGCAAACGATGTCATAATTAGAAATAAATCTGGTTTAAAAAATGAAAACCCAACCAGTAAAAATCTTGAGTCTCTGAAAGACAGTCTACTCTTTCTATTGTTGCTGTTTCCCAAACACCTTTTCAGTCTCGGATAGATATTAAACATAATGATTGCAAAGGTCTGTGAGGAAATAACACAAACAACATCGTCCCCATGTTTGCTGATATCTATCTCCTGCCAGAGGAAACACTACTAGAGACAGCATGTATATCTGAAATGTTTAATTTTATGATATAAAAATAAAATTTACGGGAAAAAGCAACACTGGTTAACAATTTTTAAGTCATGAAGAAAAAGGGAAGCACTGGGCACCAATACTTACTTGGTTCAAAAATAGTGGTTGCTATGACTACTTAAATCATCTCTGAAGGTGATGCCCTTTCCTTTCATGAATTTTTACAAAAATTAGTTGCCCTAACAACAGTATTTACACTGAAGTGGGAAGTTAATGAATTTGTTTGTTTATAGGGACCATCTCTTTCTTGGTTTCTGCATGTTCTTTCAGATATGAATAAAATGATAGAAAGAATATAGAGTAAAGGGGATTTGATTTTTTTTTTCTTTTTTTTGTCCTGGGGATCAAACTCAGAGCCTCGCGCTTGCAAGGCAAGAACTCTAACCACTGAGCAAAATCACCAGCCCTAAAGGGAATTTGAAATAGTATCTGTAGTTTAGATGAAATAACAGAAAACTTGTGGTGGATGTACTAATTTTCTTTTTTTTTTCCGAGAGAAACAAATGGATTTTTAAGAAACTGGAATTGTGAAAATGTACATCCTAGAGTTATGGAATATTATTTCATAGAAAAAAACACGAAAATATTTATTGGATTGGACTTCATATGCTTGTAGGTTTTGAAAATTTTAAGTCAATAGTATGACTCAGATTTTGAAAGTAGACACATTTTTGTATATTTTCATGCATCTAAAACAATTATTGTAAACATTAGGAAAATAATACAAAGTTTATATTTTATTTGATTAATTGAATTTATTCAAGGGTAAATTTTTAAAATAGATACAATATTTAATACAGCAAAAATATACTAGGAACAGGATAGTAATACTGACACAAACTATTCAAAAAGAGAGGGTCTGAAATCGTTTTAATGGATCTTCATGAGTTCCTTTAAAATAGTATTTCCTTTTTCTTCTGGGTGTTTTTTAACCCCCCCATTTTGTACCTAACTCTTGCAATTAGAATGTAAGTAAGGTTAATTGTCTTGTGGATTAAAATAGGGAATAGGTTAGTTTATATGCTATGAAACAACACGGTCTATTATCCATATTTCTTTTCCAGTAAATTCTACTTCTCTCGAGGTCCACAGTGACTTCCTTTAATTGTGACCTCAGGTCTGAGACAGTGTTGGACATACAGCAAATATTCTGTATCTACTCTGAATAATAACCAAGAGAATAAATTCATACACAAATAAATATTGTTTGAATATCAAAACCTAGAGTTTGAAACATGGCAGAGATGACAGATGGAGAGGAGGATATTTGTAGTTGAGAGAAACCTTTATCTTTTAGTAATTATATCAAATTTGCTTCTTGAAATCATCCCTTGATTCTTCATAGGAAAGGCATTTTTTTCATTATTCAGCATCCAATCCAGGATTCAACCAATAATGGTAGTTGGAAAAGACTTGGAAATGAATCAAAGCAATGGCATAAAATTAATTAGATGCATTTATAATGGGAATTGGAGAAAATGACAGAAGTAAGAGGAATTAGACCTTAAAAGAGAACTGTTGGACAGTTAATTAATTGTCTTTATGGACTCAGACATTAGAATCAGGAAAATAGTTTATTGTGCTGAGTTGAAAATAGTGTTATATATTAATTAAAATAGCAGTTTTGAATAATATGAAGATGTTAGCGCTCTCTAAATAAAAGTTGCTTCTTTTGTTCCCATTCCCCTCCATATCATGTACAGGTACAAATCCCCTATGATGAATGTTATCACTACATACATCTAAAATGTACCATCAAAATAAAATTTAAAAAAACTAAAAAAATAAACAAAAGTTGGTGGTGAACTTGGAAGATTTATAAAAGGTATTGAAAGACATAACATCAGTATTATTTTTCCCAACTTCTATTGCACAATTTTCACAATTAACTGCCAAGTCTTGGCTTCTGTGTTAGATTAAAAATAGTAATGTTTATTTTTATATACCAAGGATTATGTAGTATAACACAAGAATTCAGAGTGACTTTTTCATTTTACAACTTTGTAATTAAACAAAAATAAGGTATTTTATTGTAACAAAGTAAATTATGATAGATACAAATCATTGAATTTCTAAAAAAAGATTTAATTGATAAAGATTGTATACATTCAAAGTATAAAATGTGATGACTGGGTGTATGTGTAGATTGTATAATGATTGTTACAATGAAATGGGTTAACATGTTCTTCACCTGTATTAGTTACTTTTTTAAAGTCAATGGTTTGCAAGAGAGCAGATTTAATACAGGACATTTACGAGTTACAACAGTCACACACACACAAGCCAAATGCAGGAAGAGCACAGAATGTTTTCCTATGCACTGGAGACCTGGAAGAACTAATCAAGGGCTGGGAGCCCACGGCAATGTCCAGCATACACCGCTGTCTGCACTAAAAGGTTGAAGAAACCTATATTGGAACCAGGACACAATGCTTACAGCCGAGATGAAGACCAGAGTTCCCCTGACGCAAACAGCAGCCATCGTTGATGACAGCAAGACCCTGAGTTCCTCCTTCAGTGAGAACAGCTGAGTTCACTTCAGGGCAATCAGTCGTAGCAGAGCTTCTCCTGGAAAACAGATGCCTCTAGCTTCTGCTCCTGTTCTCCTCTGTGCTGTGTTGGCAGTAACCTTCAGGTGGATCCTCTATGCCCAGAGCCACAGCAATTCAGTTCAGCTGGGCATTTCTGCTCGAACTGATCACAGTAATAAGTCCACCACATCACCCTTATGTTTTGTATTAGATCTCTAGAATTTGTTCATCTTTTAACTGAAAGCTTGTAGCTTCTAATAAATATGGCTCCATCTCCTCCCTGCACCAAGACCCCTGACAACCATCCTAACCCTCTGTTTATTTAAGTTTTACTTATTTATTTTTTATTCTATGCAGGTGTATAGGTGAGATCACATGGAAATATCCTTGTATGCCTGGCTCATTTAATTTAATGTCCTCAAGGTTCATGTATATTGTCACAAATAAAAATATTTCCTCATTTTTTTATTGCTTACCAATATATCCCACAATTTTATATTCATCTGTTAATAAACATTTAGTTTGTTTCTATTTCTTGGCTATGCTAATGCTGCAATGAACAGTTATATACAGATACCTCTCTGAGTTGCTTCTTTCATTCCTTTGGGTATACATCCAGAAGTGATATTCCTGATTTGGATTGTAGTCCAATTTTTAAATTTTGAAGAGTTTGGTAAGATATTTCATAATGATTGTACCAATTTATATCGCCACCAACAGTGCACCAGAATTCCCTTTTCCCCACATCCTCATGGCACTTACCTTTCACCTTTTTGTTAATAGGCACCCTAGCTGGTGTGATAAGCTAGATCACTGCATATGACAATTAGTGATGTTGAGCATCTTTTCATAAACCAGTGGGCTACTCCTATGCATTCTTTTGAGAAAGGTCTACACAAAGATTTTTCCCACTTCTTATTTATTTTTTTATTTATTTATTTTTTTGGCTATTGGGTGGTGTAAGATCTTTGTATCTTTTAGATATTGATTCCTTATCAAGTATTTGGTTTAAAAATATCTTCTCCCATTTTATAGTTTTCGTTTTCATTTTGTTGTTTCTTGTGTTGATCATTGTTTTGTTACAGAGACAATTTAGTATTGCTCAGCTCTAGCAGGTCATATCAGGTTCTATTTCTTAGTTTCCTTGTCTGTCAAACGAGAATCATAATTAAGCATATCCCAAAGCAGCAAGTGCAATGAACATCACTTAGCACAATTCAGCAATCACTACTTAGTAGTAATTTTTATTGTCATGTTTCAAGCATCACCCTAAATACCTTATATACTTCATTTTATGTACTTCAGTGTTTTTATTTTACAAATAAGGGAATCAAAGCTGAAGCTGGTCAAGTTATTTGGGCAGTCACACAATCATTAGGATACTTTCAGGGTCAGAATTGAAATATTGGCCTGCTTGATATAAATGTGAGTGTTTTTTTTAATATAATCTTTCTCAATATTGGTTAGTTCTGTATTTATAGATTCAATAAATCATGGATTGAAATATTTTAAGAAATTTGCTTTTGTGTTACTGTGGCCTTAATAACATGGTATAATAGCTATTTGCTTAGCACTTACAGTCTACTTGGTAATGGAAGTAATCTGGAGATGATTTAAAGTATATGGGAGCATATGCGTAGACTTTATGCAAGTACTATAGCATTTTTATAAGACATCCATGGATTTTTGGTAAACACCGCCTTTGGAGTGGGAAGGGTTTCTGCAACCATTTTCTAATGCATGCTGAGGAGTAGTTGTATAAGTTTTCTTAAATCATAAGCCTTCCCTCTGCTTTTAAACTCAACATATATCTGATCAATAAAATTAAAGAATTTTTACTGTGCAATAATGTTAATCAGTGTCTTAATTGATGCACAATGCTTTCAATTCCTCAATAGGATACAAATATTTATTACTATGATAGTAATTTTTCCCATAATATCCAAAATTTAAGCATTAGTTAATAAGCATTTACTTACTTTAGTTTCTAAAATAATGAATTTTAAAAAGAATGCTACTCTCTGAAATAATTGATTTTCCTTTGAAATGCACTTTTCCTCCCCACATATCCTATCAATTTGAAAATCAATTTACCATTTGATCACAATCACCTCAATATCTTTTTTCTTAGAAAAATTAATCAAGTGAAAGCTTTGACGTATCTGTCATTGCTGTCTTATGAATAAAGTGTGCCAGCTCACAGTTATATCGACAAGCATGATGTAATAATTGAATTTTACTAAGCAGTTTTTATTTAATTTTTCGGCAAATGTTTCCTTATCTCCCAATGTTTTGAAGATGAAAAGAAATACAGAACATATATTTGAGTAATCCTTTCCATTTAAATCCTTCTGCTGCAAAGTGTATATCATTTGATTTCAATTAAAAATATAATATATATAAACAACTAGGATATGTTCAAATAAAATTTTATAATATCTTTCAAAAGAGAAGATTGGGAAGTTATTTTTGTATATATGTTATTATTTTTCTGTTTATGTTTCTTAGTCTAAATAGTTGCCTCATAACAATGTAGAATTCTACACTCTGTTGTCAAACCTAAAATAATCTCCATCGATTGACTGATGGGATGGCTACCTGACTTCATTCTCCCACCATGATTAACACTTCTGCTCTTAAAATATTCGGTCATACTACACATATTATATTGTGCCATGCTCTACATATTACTTTGGTCTATCATAGGTATCATTCCATATCAATATGTAGAAATCTACTGAAATATTTTAAAATCCAAATTTTTCTATTTTAAATACAAAGTTTTTATTCAAATGGTCCTTTATTAGTGGGTATTCCAGTTTTTTTTTTTTTTCCCCATCATACATAAGAGGACGATGAATTCTTTCTATGCACATCATTACAGCGGAATATGAGCAATTCCTCAAACACTTTTAGACCACTTTTTGATGAGACTTTTATTTCCTTAGTATTTTGCAATCCAGATGAATTGATTTGTCTTTGACTCTATTGTCTTGCCACGAGCCTATAATGGAGAACTCTGAAGTGGGAAAATAGGAAAAGTAGGGCTGTAGGCACATAATTTATAAAGAGTTAAATGTTTCTAAACTGTTTTCATCAAGGAGAAAGACTACCTTATTATTTCATTTAGGTATCTTTAATGTCTTTAATTTGCATTAAAAAAAAGGTATACAGAGAAATACTCAAATATCTTTCGGCTGAAAGAATAGAGGCCATAAAATGTACAAATGAAAGAATTACTTGAGTTACAGAATTCTGGTTAATAGCCCAAGGAACAACGACAGGCCAAAAAGGCCCGCAGCCTGGCATGATGCAAACCACATAATGGTGCAACTTGAATCAAAACAAATTTCTCTGGGTTTCAGTTTTCACATGAAAATAAAATGTGGTAATAACATTAGTGCTAAGAACTATATCTGCTATAGATTGGGTATCTGATAAATATTTGTTTATTAGTGAATGTATAAGTAAATAAGATGATGTTTTGAAAGAGTTGGCTATACCTAAAATATTTACAAGAGACTTATAAACTATTAGCTTTTACTGTATGTGATGGTTAATTCTATGTATTAACCTGACTGGGCTAAAACATGCCCACGTAGCTGGTCAAACATTTTCTGTGTGTGTCTGTGAGGATGTTTCTAGATGTTTCTTTTGCTCAGAAAAGATTAGCATTTCAATTTGTAAGCTATGGAAAAGCTTATGGTCCTCAACAGAGTGGACCACCAAATGCCTAACTACACCGTCTGATCCACCAACTGCCTAACTACAACAAAACTGTGGAGGAAGGATCAATTTGCTTTCTCTGCTTCAGGTGGGAATTGCATCCTCTCCTGTCCTGAGGCTTTGCTACTGGTTGTCTGGCCTTCAGAGTCAGACACGGATTACATAGTGACTCTTTTTCTTCTTCCGCTGATGGACTCGGACTTGAACTAGACCACCAGCTTTCCTGAACTTCGAGTTTGCAGTGGTCTATTGTGGCACTTGTGAACCTTCAAAATCTCGTGGGCTAATCCCTCATAAGGGATTTCTTTCTAAATATCTCTATATCATCTTGCTGTGAAGAAGACCATCTAACACAGCATACTCAAATGCTATTATGAGTTATCAGTTTTCATTAGTAATAGTAATAATAGTAGTAGAAATTAGTAATAGTAGTAGTAGAAATAGAAGCTGTAGTAATTAATACTCATCTACTGTTTATCTATAATAAGAATGTAGATGTTTTTCAAGACTTACACTAATTAAGCTTTTTATTTGACTGCATTTTCTTAATGATCAGTTGAATTGGAACATTTTTAAAAGAAATGTTCTAAATACTTGGCACTATGCCTCAAGCAATAGATGTCTAAACAAAGTACAACACATAGTCTTTGCTTCAAGTTTTTAATTTTCATTTTTGTAATGCTACATTAGTTCCACTCCTACAATTATTTGCCTTCTCAAGAATCCTGTAGCTAACTTGTCTTCATTTGTTTTCTTGTGTAGCTAAGATTTAATGGCTCATCATTATTACTCATTTATTTTTCTAGCCCATCTCTTCACTATCATCTTTTTTTCTCGATCATATACACTCGACAAAACTCAACCTTCATTTATGTTAAAAATCTACTTTTTAATTACTAAGTGAAGTCATCGGAAAACTGATGCAGGAAATTAAATGACATAGGCTGACCAGAGAGAAAATCAGTCAATTGTAAATTAAATCTTACTTTGCCTAGAAAAGGTATCGTTTCCCATCTAGTCACTTTTCTACTCACCTCAATCTTAACTCTACACTCTGCCTTCCCCTCTTTTCATAGATCTTCTCGCCAGATCCATGACTTAAATTTTATCTGTACCTAACTTTCCCTTCTTTCTCCAGATCACAATATTCTTCCTCTTGTGAAATGCTTTGATTTGAAATTTAAAGTCTTGCTGGTACTGAAAGTGTGACCCAATAATCAGCAGCCCTGACCTCACCTGACTGCTAATGTTATTTGGATGGAAAAGATGGTTTGTATCAGTCTCACATCAATGTGATTAATGTATTGTGAGCTGCTACCAATCCCTACAGGTATCTCACAGAATAAAGATATAGATTCACTGCCTCGAAGTTGTCAGATGTTCAGAATAAATCACAAAAGCAAATCAAACCAAAGAAAACATTTAATAGTGGTTTGTGGCTTGATTTCTTTGTATTTTGAATTCAATGATTGTGGAAAATTTTTAATATCAGGGTGTCTAGATTTTTCTTATTGACTGTGTAGCATTCTGTGAGACTAAAAATAGTGTACAGGTTACTGATAGAAGGTACAAATCATAGTGTGACAGGTAATTTTCTGTTTCATTTTCTATTATCTGCACCACCTTGAATCATGTCTTTCGCATTGAGGGCATTACGTAGTTTGAAATGCAACCGTGTATAGGAAGGCTCAAATGAACTTGAAATTGCACATTTGGACTTAGAAAAAGCTATGTTGTTTGCTTAAACATTCTCTTTACCCACTGATGTCTCTTCCCTGGCAAAGAAAGAACGGAAATTTTTTCTATTGTTTTGCCTTATCTATAACTTCCTAAGACATAAAGAGAGAAGTAAGGATTTTTCTAAGTTATTGGAAAACTGGCATTTCTTTGCCATCTTTCTCTACTCAGTTGGGTTCATAAGTGAAAGGTTAATATTCATGCATTAACCAGATATATCAACTTTACCTCTTTACTGCTTTAGCTGCATTTTATACTGGGCCTACCTGAGCCTGGGCACTGTGAATTCTTATGATTTGTGTTTTCCTGTGAAAAGCACACTCAGTAGAATTTATTGAAGCAAGAATTTTTTTTTTTTTTCATTTTACCTGAGTAGGTAAAATAAAGTTGACCCTTGATTTCCAGGCAATGGTCAGTGTAGGGTAAGAAGATAAGAAGGTGAGTAGTGTTTTTCTATCCCAAAGTTTTCAGCGTCCTCCTATATTGACTATTAATCTGAGGCTAGTCATTTAACTGGTACTTTAAACAACTTAGCTTGATATTTAAAGTTTCTAACTGATAGATCCTGAAACGGAGAGTACCCCAAAATGTAATTAGTTTCATTATGTTTGAAGCTGCATTTTGGAATCAAAGCCATTATACATAGTCCACATTTATACCAGTGGAGCACTAGGGAGAACTCAATTCCTTCTCCTTCTAACTTTAAAATGTAGAGATTTCTTCTCTTTAATTGGAGAAGAGGACTGACAGAAGGGCATTGCTTAAAGTATATTTTTCCTTCATGAATATTTTCCTATTTTATCACCCTTCTCTAAAGATATAAAAAAAAGCAAAGTTCTATGATCATTATGGCATCAGTGTGAATCACATTATGTAACCAATATCTATTCTCCAGGTACATCTCTGTAGGCTTATTCTTTTGGCTTCCCTGATAGGTTTTAATGTTAAATAGGCTTCTAAAGTAGAGCAGAAATAAATTAAATGCTAGGAATACATGTATGAAAGGAAAATAAATAAAATCCTAGACTAGGGTATTTTCATTTTACAACATGAGTTCCAATGACCTGGAAATAACATTTATCATAAAGTATAATATCAAGAAACTATCTATAGGTATGTGTATACTATCTAGCTTTTGATAGAATCAACCAAGAGACAACTCCTCCCCCTTAGGTTAATATTACAACAAAGAAATATCTCTTTAATGAAAAAAGAATTGCCAGCATCTTTTGAAATGGGTACAAGAAAAACTAACACCACTGAATGTATATGTAATTTTGAAGTGATAGAATTAATAGGCACTTATCCAAGTCCGAATGATAACAAGGAGCCTAATATTTCCCTGTACAGCTATCTCAACAAGTAAGGCTCAGTTATGAGCCATGAGTCTCAGGTAGCAAAGAGAAAAAGACATGTTACAGTGAGAAAGGTAAGGTCGATGAAGTAAATCAAAGTAGTATTTTCTTAATACGATTAGCATGTTAAGGACAGTCCCAGAAACTTACAATTAAATTGTGTACATATGGAAAACTCGAGTAGAATAAATAAAACAAGTAGCCAGAAATAGGTTCAATGATTAGCAACAACCCAGTGACTTTAATAAACAAACTGTCTAATTTCAAGTTTGTGACAATTGGTGAAGGTCGGTCTTGTGGTCCAACAGGCATTCAAGCTGTGCAGAATGACAAGATTTAAAGCAGGCAAGGGAATTGCCATAATAAAGCCTCATCATTCGGCAGAAAGTAAAAGTAAACATGAAGCAACTTCATTAGAAATTCCACACTCCCAATCTGTGCACAGGAGAGAGCAAAAGCCTGCTCTAGGAATAGATAACTTGTTCCTACTGTGGATCAAAATGGGAAACCTCAACAGAGAATAATGAAAACGCCAATAAAGAGAACATGAGAGAACATTATGTGATAAGTTCTATAAAAATAAACATTGAAAAACAAATACACGTATGGCACATGTTCATTAAGTTGTTGCAAGTTTACTAAGTTAACAGAAGAGAAAGTTGTGTGAATGTCAATGAAATCATATAGTGTGTACTGATGCTTCATATGGGGCTGAAAATAAAAATAGATTTCACATACATTTGCTATCTTGTGTCTCGTATGTGTATCTGTGATCGTTTGTACAAAGATCCTATAGAGTTTGGGACATTGAAGTATTTGACAAGAAATACAGGCTGAGGCAAATAGAAACTGAAAATTTTAAGGAGAAATCACCAAGAAAGACAGACTAAAGCTGACAGACACGAAAACAATCACCCACATCATTCCTTGGCTTGACTATGCAGCATGACAGTAGTGGCAATCTCTGTCACGATGGACAGTCTGGATGTTATGGTCTGGTTTTTCTCACCAGTACTAATATAAGCATGAGCTTCAAATTTTTGGAATAGTAACTGCTAGCATTTGAGGAAAATGGAGTTCCAGGGAGAAATAAATCAGTTCACCCAAGCGTTACTCATCTAAAGAGACTCATTCTCCAAATGGAAAGGACATCAGTTATTTTTGCCCGGAATCCATTGTTACAGCTTCCCTTTTGTTTTCTTTTTTTCCTCGGTTATAATTTCCAGATATTGAGGGAGGTTGTTTTCTTACTAATTTAATGTGATGTTGCTCAGGCTGTGAGTTAAACACCTACTATACATTCTTCATCAAGCCCTGGGAACTTGCTCTAGATCAGTTCCCATCCGAGCTCTACCGAATCCAAATCTACATTTTAACAAGATCCCTCGGTGATGAATGGGAGCGTTCGCATTACAGGCAGGGGTCTACTGTAGGTCAGTTCATCATATTTCCTAAATTCTACCACAAACACTGTGAAGAAGTTCAAGCTGAGATAGCCTCATTATCTTTAGAGGGCTGAGAATTTGCTTCAAATTTAGTCTGTCATCGAACCATCTCTCTTCATACCTTTCTTTGTATCTGTCCTGACTCATTCAAAAGCATGACAGAGCCCCACTCAAAATGCAACTCAAATTTGATTCAGATTTAAAATTTGATATCACACATACAGCAACAGTATGAAGCCAGTTATCAGTAATGTAAGGAAGGTTTCTAGGGAGAATAAAGGAACTCGGACACAGATTTGAAATCAGCTCAAGAAAAGGGGAAGGAGTTTGGCTTCAGGTTTTTCTTGTTTTGGGCGGGTCAGGCTGGGGTGAGGGATCTCATTCAGATTGTGTAATTCAAACCTGACACTGAGAGCAAAGTTGAGAGTCGTGAGGCTTTATCAGTCTTCCTATAGGGAGGGCAGAAGAGAGAGGGGCGAGGTGAAAAAACCATCATTAAAAACATGTTAAAATTTGGGTCAGTCCTTGAAACACTTTGATCTTGAAATTTGACTCCTGCCTGATTTGCCATTTTGCATTTAATCTTAATCACAAGTGGTTAAGTGAAACATTATGGTGCTTTATGAAAGTGAAAGTCTAAAGCTGGAAGAGAGGTTAAGGTTTTTGAATATCTTGGCCAAGAGGTCTTACCCTGTTTATTCTGAGAAGTGAAGTATTTGCTTTGGTCACTAACAGTAATGGCTAATAATCTGAACTGGATAAGGCTTTGTAGCATAGTTTTAGTCAGAGTAGAAACAGGTGAGATCTTGAGTTCCATTTTGGGTACTTAGGAGGTCAGAGATTCCCAGAATTCTTTATCCCAAAGAGGTAGGCTGTGTAAATAATTGTTTTTTCTCTCATGAGCTATATGAGATATGCAGGCAATTCCTATTGGCCCATAAGCCCATATAAATGGGCAGATGGGGAAGATGGCTGGCCAAGACACCCAGTGCACAGATGGCTGGCTGCCTTGAGTTCAGGAAGTCGTATTGTCCCTTGTGACTTGGCATTAATGGGGCACCCTAGGTAGGGAGTGAATAGGTAATATTCCACTACGCTGGAGCTCCTACATGCAATGGAGGAGGCTGTACGAGATACAGGGACTCTCATTATGGATCACTTTGGTGGATTTAAGGAATTCCCAGGACCCAGCACACCCGGAAGAAGAGTGAGCTTTTCCAGCACCCTTGCATTAGCGAGGGAGAGAGATCTCACACACACACACACACACACACACACACACACACACACACACACACACAGAGTCGGATTTACACAAGCCCAGCGTTGGCTTCAGAGAAAAGGCTCAGGTGGTGGGACTGAGCTTGGAAAGAGGTGCTCCGGTGAACTGAGGCATCGTGAATGCTGGGTGACTCTGTGTTTCCAGCAGAGCACAGAGTGTGCTACACTCTTTCTGCTCCGATGCCACAGAAGGGCAGCTGAAGAGAACAGCATCATGTGTCAGGAACCTCAGAAAGCCTCGGGGCCATCGTGGGTGTTCTAGGACCACCGGGACACACAAGGGGAACGAAAGAGTCTCCTGGAGGCAGGTCCTGGAGCATTTACAATTTGAACAGATTTGGAGAGGAGTTTTTTTTTTTTTTTTTTTTTTTTTTTTCCTTCTGGAATTCAACTCAGGACCTTGGCACTGAGCTTCCCCTCCAGGCCTTTTTCATTTTTTTACATGGAGACAGTCTTTCAGTCACAAAGTTGTCCAGGCAGGGCTCTGACTTCCAATCCTCCTGTCTCAACCTCACAGAATGCTGGGATGGTAAACATATGCCACCATACCTGGCTCTGGAGAACTTTTGAATATAAAAATTTCCCCTACAAGATGAGATGATTTGCAATTAACATCATAAGTGGGCTTCAGTAAAATTCGTAAATTAAGAATATAGTTCCGGTGTTCTGAAAATATGACTTAGGGCTTCAGTATATGAATTTTGCCGAGGCACAGCTCAGTGCATGGTCGTCTATATCCGGGACTCTCTCCTTTCCATTGCCCTTCCACCCCTCCGCCATCCTTCCCTGCCTCACTCCTTTCTGTAGTTACCAGAAATATTTTGGGAAAATTGTGCTCTGACTTGCTCATAGTAATGAGATTATTTATTCCAGAAGGCTTCAAATCAGCGTGATCAGGGGTAAGTGCCTCTCCCATTAAATGGTTGAATTAACCTTTTGGCTGTGGCACAAGGATTATGTGTTTACCTGTGTTCCTCAGCATCAGGACTCCGGGTGGCAGAGAAATAGGAGGCCGTAGCAGCCATGATATTCTCTAGGTTCCTAATGACCTCATCATGACACACAGTGCAGGTTTTCTTCTCTCTATGCTGTTTGCTTCTTTACACATGAAGGATTTTTGTTTCACAAGGGACCACATGATGGTTTCACGACTTGTGTAAAGTATGTCTTTCCTTGCATGTTATGTGGAACAGCAGTCCATGTTTCATGGAGACACACAACCAATAAGATTGAGTCACAGAATAAGATTCATTCCCCCAAGCTAGTATCAGAAATCTGATGCCTCTGTTCCCAAACACCAATTATCAAGCTTCCAATTTATGACAATTAAATATATAAAGCTGACTTAGTTGAGTTCAGCAAATACAGCTTAAAGCAGCACATTTCAAAACAAGAAAGTCTGCACAGCTTAGCCAGGTATCAAGCAAAAGAAAGAGAAGAAAGATCTCTCCTTCTGGTGGAAATGATCTTCTAGAGACCCTGATCACAGTATGAGTTGGGGTGAGCTCTCTGCAGAGCGGGGGACAACCCCACCCCAAGAAGCGATGTGAGTTGTTAGCACTGATGGCAATGTGGACAGCCCATAGAGTGTTCAAAGATTTATTACTTACATAATAAGGCTTTCTAGGAAGAGCAGAGAATCTAATGGTTAGGTCTGAGAGTGGTTTGACAGAGCCCAAAACGGAGACTTTGCTCGGCATTTTCACTGGGGTTAATGGGCGAGACAGGGATGAAATCTCCCAAAGGAGGCGATGAGCTCAGAGGGATTGAAGTTACCTCTGGGACCAGAGGACAGAGCACTGGTCTTTTCTATCAGTTTTTCCCGATGTGGGACAGAAGGTAAGAAAGAGATGTGTGACCTACAAGTAGGTGACAGTCAAACATACAGAAAAAATGGATCCAGATTTATTTTATTATTTATCTATCACCTACTCAAACTTCTCTAACATTTTTATCTATTATCTAAATTATTCATTTTCTGAGTTAATCTTCCATTTTAGAATTACGTAGGAGGTTGAAGTAATAAATAACCTCATCAGACAGCTTTGTTTTGGGAAGGGTATGACTGCTTCCTTCTAGTCATGTATTACAGTAGTGTTCTGAAAGAACAGAAAAGCAGCTTTGTTTCTGTTGGTGGTCTGTGAAGAACTCCATTACTAATAATGTGTGCAATCAAGCTTCCCTTAGAAAGAAATATGAAAGTTTGAGCACCATGAAATTGCAGAGCAGCAATTTAAATAACTCAACATCTACTTCTGTGTGATTTTCAGGGACATTAGAACCAACCTGACAGACTGGGATTGTTTTAAATAAGGGTGGGCATAAACAAATGTTTGCTTCTGGGTCATTTCTGAACATGTAAGTGTGAGTTAAAAAAAAAAAAAAAACAAAACCACACATGCACACACAGTGTCTTTGAAAGAAGGAGGAAGATAATTCTCAAAAATAATACTCAGAATTGAAATCGTCATACCACAGAGATATATGCACAACCATGTTTATAGCAGCACAATTTGTAATTAGCTAGGTCTTGGAAGCAGCCTTAATGCCTAAAAACTAATGAATGGCTAAAGAAGATGTGGTTTTTCTACACAATGGAGTACTACACTGCAATAAAAAAGGATAAACTAGAGTCATTTGTATGTAAATGGATGTTCCTTGAGAATATACTATTAAGTGAAATAAATCAGACACTCATGAGTACACATCAAAATGTTTCTCTGATATGAGAAACTATAACTGTAAATAAGGACAAAGAGGGTAATAGATATTATATAAAAGGAAGATATATACAAAGGAGAGGAGTACTAGAAAGAGGGAAGGGAGAAAAGCAGGAAGGGAAAAAATGAAAAGAAAGGGGAAAGGGAAATCATGGAGAAATGTGAATAAACCTGCTGTAAATAGGGATGGAGGGAACAGAAGGGAGGGGTGGGGAAGAGGGGGCAGAACCAAGATGCACCATGTACAGGTACAAAACAAACATGATGAATGTGATCATTATATGTACAATGTACCAATACATGTTCTTGGTTAAAAAAAAAATAATACTCAGTGTACCATTTTACCAGTAATTAAACAGTTGTAATTAATGGAAGTATTGAGAGTGACAATAACTCTCGATAATGCTGGGATTGAAGATCTTTGTTCTCTCCATTATATTCAAAGAGTGTATTTCTATCCCAACATGCATCTCATCATTCAAAAAAATAATAATTTGCTTACAACTTTGGAAGCATGTCTGATTGGCAGAATGATGTGTAGTAGATAGAAGCCATCTAGTGAACTGAGAAGATTCTTCATTTTTCTTTCCTAAAGTAGTTCAAGTTCCTTTCATTTCTGATTTCATTAAAATCAGGAATGGCCAACTTGGATTGAGCAATCCTTGGCTATGTTTGGATATCTTATCAGGAGGAAAAGGGAAAATGAATAGGATACTGATGAAGATATATTCGACTTGTGCTATTGTAGACATGTAAGAACATGTATGTAAGACATGTAACTATGGACCTATATTCCAAATTCTAAGCACAGGTGACAGAATGCCTAAGTGTATGTCTTATCCTCCCTTCTAGATTGTAAATGTTCCTGAAAGGTCAGTCTCTTACTAATGTCTTGTATTTGACAATTAAAAGCACTTGTCAAAAAGTGACATTGTAAATGTTGAATAAAAATGCTTTAAGAATTGTGTTCTGAGTTTGCTTTTATTATTATCATTTTAATCTTCTAAAAAGTTTATGTGGTAGTACACTTTAAAATGATACTAATTGGTTGTTTTCTTTACTAAAATAAAAACGAAGATGAGTGTGTTAAGGAAATATAAATATATTTAGCATATAACAGGAATAATAAAAACATGATACTATTTTTGTTACTCTCTATATGAATTTATATAATTTTTCATAAACATTCTCTTCATGATAGTGGGAAAGAATCCCTTAATTCTTTTGCTCATGTGTAACTTTGTTATCTCTTTGATTTTCCATCCTATTTTCCTTTCTTCATTCTTTACTATAATAGGGAGCATTACTGCAGTTGTATCTGTCAGATGGAGCTTTGTGGGGAATTTAAAAATGTTTTATAAAAAAGACATCTGATGAAAAGAAGCCTATTTGGCCTATGAAGTTTTATATTGATGTATTTTTATGTTCTCACTTTTAGCTATGATATGAATTGTTTGCTGGTATTAAGAAATACTAATTATTTTGAACAAAATTTTCTTGGATAACATACTTTTGACTAATCTAGATTGCAGAAGACACACTGTATATACAGTCTATACATTGATTTTCAGTTCCATGAGGAAGTCCTGGTTCTCCTATATGATTTATTCACACTCAGATTTATCTTAATACAAACCAGTAAGACTTTCTCAGAGAGAAAGGTCCACTTCTATTTCAAGGATGATGATGTCACCTGGTGACAGGTCCTATCTTCATGCTCCTGAGCTATAGTGTCCCTACGGTTTGTCACCACTCATTCCTGTTTATACTTCTTTACTTTTTTGGATAGTTTCCTTGCCAAATAAATTTTTTATCGAATGAATGTACTTCTGCTCTGAGAATGGGAGTTATGTTTAACTCTCTTCACCTCTTCCTATCTTGCCTTTGGTAGCCAGTTAGGGCAATTTCACAAATATTAAGATTCTCTCCTTTCAAGGTGTGTAGAAAGATTGACGATAAAATATGGCATATCTGACTTTTGAACAAAAGCCTTCCTGAACCTGTGCAAAAGGCTCCATTCTTTCATACTTCCACCATGCTGTGGTAGCGCAGGAAATGGGTATTTGATGGTGTTCTTTCCTTAGTTATGATGTGTAATAAGCATCCTTACTGAGTTGAGATTAAAAAAAAAATAAATGAATAGGAAATCCTTATTTTTATGCTCTGAAGTCTTGGAGGTTCTTTTTGCTAAAGCACAAACTTGTCATCCTGCTTAATATTAAAAAAAAAAACAGATTTCTAGAACTTGGGGACTAACATAATAAAATCCTAACATACGATATACTCTCTTACTGTCCATGTGGTCAGCAAAGATGAAGCTACTATTTAATCATGAACTGATAATGATTCACATTATATAGTGGCAAAATGTTTGCAAAATATTGCTGGTTATAACTTGGAAGGTAGATCAGGGATCTAGTAGATTTTAGAATTAAAGGAAAACGTCAAAGACAGAAAGCAGCCAAGTATATTGTTATTCTTCACTACATTTAACCAGGTGTTACAAAAGAAGGATCTCAAAACGAATTGCCTGGGTTTTAAAGAATAAATAAAAGGCAATAAGCAATTTCCAGAAACTAGTGCTTTGTAATATTAAAAATACATTTTTATACTCTCAAGAAAAGAAGAAAACATTGAGGAAACATTAGAAGAAAAAGTAAAATGTAAATTCCAATTAAGCCTTGCAGGATGGAAAAGAAAAAAGGAACCTTTTGGAACCAATAAAATTGCTTCAGAACAAAAATCAAATTAAGAAAATAACCATGGAAGTCATATTTTAAATCACTGACTGGACAATGAACATCAGGTTTAAAAATAACTTAATTAAAAGTATGCCATTCAGTAAATATTTTCAATATCATGTTGCCTAGATTTTTCTTATTGAAAGTGTAGCATTCTGTGAGACTAAAAACAGTGTGCAGGTTACTGATAGAAGGTACAAATGATAATGTGACAGAAAAATGCCCTAGGGAACAGAGACTCAGACTGTGTGTCTGGCTATCCCGATACGTTTAAGGCATCAAAAGTTCATTAAAAAGAAGGAGAACAAGCAAATAGAGCATATATGAGGCATATGCTTTAAAAGGAAGTGTACGTGTGACAGTAGACAAAGGAAAATGAAACTGACTAATATCGAATTTGTAGGAATCTAACAAAAATACACTGCATAAAAAACTATCAGTGTGGTCCGTAAGAGACTCGGTTTTGACTCTTGAAATGACTCTTGAAATGACTATCCCACTATGTATGGATAGAATAATCTGATAATTTCCAGCATCCAACGATAGCATATATTCTGAGGCCAAATTCACTTGTGCCCGTGGAAGAGAATGACAAAGAGAAAAATAAGTCCTCGAGTGTGTAATACTCCTGAATTTTGCAAATGAGTTTTTGCATATTGTCTCTTGTCGCTTGTAGTTCTGCATGTCCTTTTCTCCCATTGGCTATGGGGATGCATTTTGTGCGACAGATATCATGTTTTTCTAAATCGATAGATTTGCAAGAGTATCGACAGCCACATCTGATTGAAACACCATCATTTATCAGCTTCAGGGATTTTTTTTTTTTTTTCACCTAGAAAAATGGCACTTTTGGTTTGATGTCTTTGCTGGATGCAACATAAACATATTGGAAATGAATAAGGCCTACGGTAAGAAAGGAGAGAGAATAAGATATTTGGTAGCCATATTAGACCACAGTAGTTATCATTATTTTCGCATATATTTCATTTTTGGATGAGTGCAAATAGCACTTCTATCCCCCTTCAGTGCAGGCACAAATATTTGACCTGCTTTCGTCTGGAAACACGAGCAGAACTAATGTATTTCCAGTTAGGTGGACGTGTTTAGTATTTGTTGTCTGACTTTTGTATTTCTTTTCCTCGCTTGCCATAATAACATCAAGATTGAAAGTTTCCTTCGGTTTGGATCGCAAATGAGGGAAATGTGGACCAGAACCTTGTGCTCTTCTGAAATGGAAATGAAGCCTAAATATAATAATAAAGATATTTTAAGCAGTGTGACTTTGTGGCTGGTCTTTACTGCAGCATACCTCAGAACATTCTGACTCTTACATTCCCTATTGGTGTCTTTCTTTTCTTGCCACATTTTTTTTTTTTTTTCTTTTTGGCCACATTTTTGAAAAGAGACATTTATCTAATGTTATTTTCAAATTTTCATTAATATTTCCCACTTCAATCTGGTTTCTATTATGTCCACAGCAGTAAAACTAATCCACTGTTTCCAGCAAACACAGGATATAGATAAACTCACGGATAGTATTTTAGTATATGTCTCGCTAATAAAGAAGTTATATGATTTTATTTATTTATTTATTTATTTAATGTGATTTTATTATTTTTTTGTCCTTGCTCATTCTTTCCCTGGGTTTTGTGACACTATTGTGTTTGCATCTCATACTCTCCCTCAGATCCTTTGTACATGTACTCTTCTACTTCACATCCCTTAAATTATAGTGTTCTGCTGTGTTGTGAATCTCTTTTATTTTTACTTATTTCATCTGGGAAAACATTTAATTTTTTAGCAATGCATGAAGGATTTGTATGTTAGGATCTCTGATGCAGACCATTTTCTTCAATTCCAGAAATTACGGCCACTCTCTCTTGAACAACACCACTTACACCACAAGCTCGGTAAGTCCGAAGTAAACTTACACTTCCCTTCAGTACGTTTCGCCTTGAGGTTTCTCTTACCATTATACCTCCACCTGGTGGCTAAGCCTGTCAGCTTCGGGATCGCCATGGATTTTGCTCCCCGCTCTCCCACAATGAACGTCTAAAAGAGCGCTAAGACTGTTCTAACTCTTTAATGTGAGCAATCATCATATTTCTTTCCATTCTCACTGCCAGCTACTTTATTCTGAGCTTTGTTTTTTCTTGTTTGGCTTTCTGAACAGCTGCCTTACCACTCTGTTCCTATTGTCATCCAGATTATGTTCTGAATTGTAGCCCGTGTAATCATAGTAATGTAAAAGTTGGCACAGATTAGTCTTCTCGAATTTCTTCCGAGGATCCTCTTTTCAAAAACAGGATTAAATGTGTGCTCTTTATTTCACTTATAAAGATCTTTTGTGTCATTTCTAACTCCAGCTTGAAATTCTAGTCACATTTTCCCTGTGTCAGACACATACCATCCATACCGAAGAGCTTCTGAGTCCCTGGAATGACACATTTTCACGTTCACATTTTCTCATGTTTTTCCTCTACTTGGCATGAATTTTTCTTCATCTAACAAAAACCGTTTATCAGTCAATTAATAAACTAGTTTTCCTTTCTCTTATTATCCATTATACTTTCTACATTCTTTCCACATTCTCCTGTCCTATGGTGTTGTCATAAGAATTGCTTTTTCTTTTTACTGTTTCTCCCCAGCTAGCCTCAGATCTATGACTGCATAGCCTATTGTTTATATTTTTTTGTGCTCCTGGTGTCTAAGTGGGACTAATAAAGAATCCAACCTTTCTTTTTGTTAATAAAATGGATTAGTATTCTTGCATGAGGAAACTTTCACTGTTTGCAAATCTCTTAAGACTACAATTGTATATTCTTTGAACTGACTAAGCATAGTTATTCATGTATTCATCAATTTCTTTGACAAGAAAGATCTGAAAGTTCAATTTGAAATAATCTGTATGCCAGGAGCCTGTTAAAAGATTAAAGTACTTCTGTATACAGTAATTCTTCCAGGTTTTAGTCCCTTAAACATATTCCACGTAAATTAGCCTCATGTCCATATAGTCTGGCATGTCATTTTTTCTCAGCTGTCTCTGCGGTGTCCCAAATGGGAGGCATCTCATTACTCTCTGCAGTCCTATTCTATCTCATTAGAATTATCTCTGCTCAGTCAAAAGACATGACATTTTAGGCCCGTAAATTTGATGAAGTGTCTCTATTTAATAGGGCAGAAAAAGCTTCTTAGTAATTTTCATTTTACACATTTGAGGAGCTGATTCAGAAAGAATGATGTTGATCTCACTTAATCTAGCTCTCCTTCTTATCTACCTCCCCAAAGCAAAGTTGTGGGTTATCTGCTAATAGTTAAGAACATGAATAAATTTCTTTCAGAATGTTTGATGGATGTATTATTATTAGCTATCATTAAATTAGGTAAAACTTAAGTAATGATCATGTAACTCTTAATAAGTATAATTCTTGGCAAACAAATTGTCACTCAAATTTCAAATGTGTTTAGTGAACTAACTGCTCATACAGAACTCTCACAGAACTTACACTATGATGGATTTTTTACTTAAACTAAAATACAATGCTTGCCTATGAAATATAATGAAATAGAAGTAATTAATAAGATTCTGTGAAATAAGTTTTCTGTAGTTATAAATTCTACCCTCATATCCTAAGATATCATTATAAGAGTATGTTCAAGTATACTATAGAAGATAACACTTCTTGAAAATGTTTTGCAATTTAGGTAATTAAACACTAAGATATTGGTTCAAAAAACCATGTAATTGCCAGTCTACATTCCCACGAACAGTGGAGGAGGGCCCCACCAGCACTTGTTATTGGTTGATTTCTTGATAATAGATATTCTTTCTGGAGTGAGATGTTATCTTAGTGTTGTTTTGATCTGCATCTCTAGAGTGACCAATGATGGTGAACATTTTTTCATATATTTATTTGTTATTTTTATTTCTTTGTCTGAGAAATCTTTATTCATTTCAGATGCCCATTTTTGGATAGGGTCTTTAAATTTGGGGGGCTTGATTTTTTTGAGTTCTTTATATATTCTAGATGTTAGATCTTTGTCTGAGGGAGAGCTGGCAAAATTTTTTTCCCAGTCTGTAGTTTTTCGCCCCACTCTATTAGTAATTTATTTTGCTGTGCAAAAAGCCTCTTAATAGGATGTGGTCCCAAGCATTGATTCTTTGTATTGTTTCCCATGCATTCTGGGTTCTGTTCATAAATTTTTTTCCAACCCCTATGTCTTCGAGAGTTCTTCCTATTTTATTCTCCAGGAGATTTGGTATTTCTGTTTTAATGTTTAGATCTTTGATCCACTTTGATTTTAGCTTAGTACATGGTGAGAGACATATACTAAACTAATGAATGGCTAAAGAAGATGTGATTTTCTACACAATGGAGTACTACACTGCCATAGAAAAGGATAAACTAGAGTTATTTGTATGTAAATGGATGTTCCTTGAGAACATACTATTAAGTGAAATAAATCAGACACTTACCAGTACACATTGAATTTTTTCTCTCATATGAGAAACCATAAGTGTAAATAAGGACAAACGGGTATAATAGATATTATGTTAAAAAAAAAAAGATAGTATTCAAAACAGAGGAGAACTAGATCGAGAAAAGAGGGATAAAGAAGGAAGGTTAAAAGAAAAGTAAGAGGAAAAGAAAAAAATGAAAAAATGTAAATAAGCTTGTCGTAAATAGGGAGGGGTGAGTGAATGAAAGGGAGGGGAGGGGAAGAGGGGGGAAAGCCAAGATACATCATGGTATCTTCACTTTCTTCTAGTCTTGTCACCTTTTTTTCAAATTTGTTAAGTACTTTTCTTTCCTGCATGTATTTACCAATACATGTTCTTGGTAAAAATAAAAATTAAAAAAAAAAAAAACAAGTAATTGCCATAAATTTGAAAAAACAGTAACCCAAAATTTTAAAATGAAGATTTCATTTTATTAATTGATGTTGGTAGAATGTGGTGAAATGGGTCAAGATTTGAAGATTTCTTGGAGACCATAGTCCTTGAGTTATCTGAAAGTTCAAAGGGAGTAAAAAAGTTATTTTAGTAATATCCTTTTTTAAATTGCCCATATAATGAGAAGAGAATTTTAAAAGTGGAGATTACAGCTATGAGGAGGCAATGGAAGGAAGTCTTGATTGAATTGAGAAAGTAGAGATCTTTTACTCACCTTGGAGAATGGTATTACGGTGTGTGTGCATGCACGCGCTCACAGTACAGGAGAATGTGAGAGACAGAGGGGGAGAGAGAGAAAGAGAATATAAGTGACTAGCTCAATTATGCAGGCAGGTAATTCCCAGTCTGCAATACTTCCTAGAGATGGTGACAGGAATGCCAACTACACAGAAGTCTGAAGCAGCCTGCTGGAGAACCTCCCTTTGATCTGAGTTGCCAGGCATTTTGTCTGGCTCTGGCCTGCCTTTGATTGGGTGAGACCGGACCCAATTTGAGTATTATGCTTACTCAAATTTCACTATTTAAATGTTAATCTTTTCCAAAAGCACCATTGGTTGACGCATAAAATTAATGTTTAGAGTGATTCAAATGTGAGAGGTAGGAAAACTATGTTTTCAGAGAAAAGATTAAAAATTCTAAGATTCGAATTATATATACACAATGCGAAGAAGTGTGCAAGATTTGGCTCTAAATGCTTCAAGATTCATTATGTGGAAGATAGTTTAATTCATTTACAAGCATTTGTTTTTTCCCATCAATGGATCAGTGAGTATTCAAAGTATTTGTGGTATATTGGGAAGAAGAGAAAGAAAAGCAAGAACAAAGAGGAGGAATAGGGCAGGAGGAGGAGAAGGAAGAGGGATAAATTCTGTCATATTGATCTTATCTTCTAGTATTGAAAAAACAAACATTTAGAGGTCAAGGCAAGAAAGAAATTTCTAATAACTAATTTTTCTGAAGGACTAAGAGTATTTCAAGAAGAGTGAAAATTCTTTTTAGTAGGAAGGCTTAAAGTGGTTGGAAATTGATGTGTAGATTTTTGAAGAAAATAGAATAAATGACCCTTCTAATCACTTCACCTTCTTTCAAAGTTTTTAAGTACTTTTCTTTCCCTCAGATTCCTTTAAAAGTTGTACAGAGAAATGGTTTTACTCATTTATCTGTACATTCAAGGAAGATATGGCAGATTCAAGGGTACAATATTTTATTTGAAAAAAAAACTTCAGTATACTTCATGAGTCTTAAAAAAATTAATAATGTGATAGACATTGCCACATAAACTAGTATCCAATTTCTGAAGTCTGGTTGTCATTATAAGTAAAAGTGAACTGTGAAAAAGTAGGATTTTTTTTCCTTTTTCTCTCTGTTTGGCATAAGCAGGAAAAATAATTAGGACAGATTATTTCTAAGTACTAGCACTGAGATATTAGGAACTTGTATAGGAAATGGAACAAGTTCTTTTAACAGCCTGTTTTATTATTTTTTCCTAAGCCACAGATGTTAGTTGTTTTCACATTGAAATAATGATGTTAGTCATCAGTTTCTTGGAAAAGCATTTTTAAAAAGCTTTTGAGCAGATGAAATGAGAGCTGTGTTCTTCAGAACAAATGAAAAAAGTCATATTTTCAGTAGAATACCGTGAACAGCATTCTTTGGTGATAGCATTTGAGCTGATATTTTAAGTGCTTGCTAAAAAGTGGGCAGAGATTGACTCAAAAGCATAAACTAACCAGTAAGAATGGAGTACCGAAAAGCCAAAAAAGAACTCCCCAAATGACAAACTTTTTCTAAAGCCAGAATCCAGAGCACATTGAAGAGGAAAACACATTGCACTTGTATGCACATATTTTACACTTTCTGCTAAAATATAACCCACATAAAACAAAATGAATATATTATAAAGTGAAACACTCTATAAGTCACCAAATGTGAATGCAACTGTGCAAACAAAATTCATTTCAAAATTAGAATAGTGCCAGCACTCAGAATACCCTATGATATTACCCTTTAAAATAACTGAGCAGGAACCCTTTTCAGGAATTATCCCTGCTGTACAACTAAAACCAAACAAAAACAAACAGGAACAGTATTGCTCGTATTTATGTACAGATCTGTTTGTTTTTTTTTTTTCCTCTCGACATTGTGCCTATAAAATCATTATTAGGCAATAAGAATACCTCACGAGCATGATGATATGTGGCCTTTTATGCAAATATAAGAAGTTCACAGTCACAGGGCATGTTTATATCTAATAAATTCCATTATTTATTTATTTATTTATTTATTTATTTATTTTTGGTGCTGGGAATCGAACTCAGGGCCTTGTGCTTGCAAGGCAAGCACTCTAACCACTGGCCTAAATCCCCAGCCTAAATTCCATTTTAGCAGATGCTGCCAGACATGTTTTTAAAAGGATTAAACCAATTGATAGTCCTACAGTAGAAGGGCATTGAAATGCTAACTGCTTACATCCTCTGTATTTCTAGGTCATATGATTTTACTTCACCCATTTTTGTGAGTGTGTATTTGTATTACATTGGATTTAATTTACTTTACCTTTATAACTAATAAATTTGTACATCATTTCACGTAATAATTGACAGATTGAACAATCTTTTTTTAACCTTGTCTACACTATTTTACTGAGTTTTCTTATATTTTTTCCGTAGATATGTAGAATTCTTTTTATATTTTGCCTATGAGTTTTTCATTGATAATTGCTATTACAAATGTCTTCCCCCAAATTGTAGACTTTCCATTTTTTACTAATATCTTTTAACATACAGAAGTATTGGTTAAGAAATCCAATTATGTGAAGATATTTCCTTCTTTTATTGTTTTAACTTTTGTATTTCCATTTCCAATCAATATGGAATTGGTTTCTATGGAATTGGTTTCTATGTATGTCATGTAGATGGTTCAAATATTTTCTTTTTTCCATAAGAGCATCTCTTGTGTTTTCTTTTTTGTATTTTTGTCAGGCTTTGTTATTAAATTTACATTTATACTGATTTTAACAAGTACAGTGTGAATTTTTACTATTTGTTCTACTATTTTGAAATATTTATAATGGTTGAACAGTTTTTGCAATATTTAAAATATTCACGGGGAATTTATTTGAACTGAGAATCTTCTTCTTGCTGGATTTTGCCATAGATTTCATTTCTTTAATTGATATAACAATTTATATTTTCAATTTATTCGCTGTATCAGTTTTACGAAGCTGTGCATTTCAAAATATTTTTTCATTTCATCCTAAATTCAAATACTTTTAAATGCTGTTGACGATATTTCTTTAATATTTTTATATTATCTCTATGATATCAAATTATATTTTTCATTTATGTTAGTAATATGCAATGTCTTTTCTTAGCCAGTCTAGCTAATATTTTTTCTGCTTTGACTTTCCAAACGACTAGCTTTTGAGCATTGTTGATTTTCTATTTTTTTTTTTTTTCATGTACCATTGTGTTTTTTTCCTGCCAGTTGTTTCTGGTTTTGGGGTGCTAAGATAGAAATCTGATTTTCAAATCTTCTAAGATATGTACATATGGCTAAATGTCCTTCAAAATGCTTCATAACACACACTTTACTATACTGTGTTCTCCTTCTCAATTAGGCCATAAAGTTTACACTTTGTGATTTTGCCTTTGACTTATAAACTATTTACAAGTATATTACTTTGTTTTCAATCATTCTCAGACTTTTTCTGCTTAATTATATTACAGGTTTCTAGTTTAAATCTTTTGAACATAGAAAACATTAATTTTCTTCATTCAAAATATTTTATGATTCAAAAAATATTCAAGCAGCAAAATGATTCATATATACTTATAATGGATGGAAGTTTAACACTTATTAAATGAAGCTTAATTCAGCCAAATTCATGAATTAATCTCTTTAGTTTCTAAATCCTTTTGTGTGTGTGTGTGCGTGTGTGTGTGTGTGTGTGTGTGTGTGTGTGTGAGATGAGATACTGGGGATTAAAACCAGGGCCTTTGCTCTGAGCTACTTCCCTAGTACTTTTTTTTTTTTTTTCCAATTTTTATTTTGAGATCGGTCTCACCAAGTCTGTAAGTTGTCTAGGCAGGACTTGAATTTGCAATCATCTTGTCTCAAACCCCCAGAGTGCTGAGACTGCAGGTTTATGCCACTACACTTGACGATCAGTTTCTAATTTTTTACTGATAATTTTTCTTGTTATTCCATATTTTACAGAGGAAATTTTGCTCAAATTTCCATTTGAGTAGAATTTTATTTATTTTTATGATATAGCAATGTTTAATTACTTTGAAATCATATTTTATGTGCACACAAATTTAGGGTACATATAATTCATGGTGTATAATTATGAAATAGTCTTCTACCCTAATAGTAAAATAGCTTGCCTTTAATTTTAGTTTTCTGGCATAAATATAAGCAGTCTAACGTTTTTCTATTACCCTTTACATTTTATGTATGTTTATAAAACTTTATTTTCTAATTATCGATAAAACTTTATTTCCTTATGTTAAAAAAATGTCTGTTGTAAGGAGCATGTTTTTTTTTTTTTTTATGTGTACAGTCTGACAATTTTTGCTTTTCATGGAACTAGTCAGTTCATCCAATATTCCTGCTCAGTTGTTACTCCAGTTGCCTGAAATTTTATTTTATAATTGATTTATTTGTACCTGTTTTTTCTGTTTTCCTTTTACTTGTCCATTACCTTTCTGATTATGCATGTGTTTATTGTAGTTTAAGCAATCATTATAGGTATTACAAAACATTTCTTTGAATACTAATTTTCTTCTTGGCACATAGTCATTGCAATATTAACAATTTCATTTATCAGTCTCTTACTATTCATATTAATATTGGAATATATTTCAGTTATTAAATACTTTGCAAGTCACACAAAGTACTATTATTAATATAAGTTTAAACACTTACTCTTCATTAATATTAATATAATGGAATATTCCATTGTGGTCTATTGTTTAGGGCGTTACCTTATATCTGTCCGGCATTACTTTACATCTATCTGAAGAACATTTCCTCTCTCCATCATGTGCCTTTACCCTTTTTGTTTATCAATAGTTGGTATTTTAGTTCCTGCTTGTCATTCAGTCATTTACATTTACTTTTGAGAATATCTGTGGGGATATAGAATTGTGGTTATCAGTACTTTTCTTTTAAATTTAGAAACATCGCCACCAAGTTTGTTTGGCTTCCAGAATTGCTGTTATGAAATCAGTTACCAGTCTTCCTGTCACTCATGAATGTGTTGACTAAATCTTTTTGTTCTTGTCCGTGGAATTTGTTACTTTATTATGATTTGGCAAGTCATGTTTGCCTTCATATTTATTCACTGGAGGAGAATTTCTCAAAGATACAAACAATACTTCCTAAAAATTGTGTGTGCCTCTGTACAATTCATGATTAAAGTCATCAGTGATGAAATCTGTACTGTGTGCCAGGTTCTGTGTTAAGCATTTTACTTTGATAATTTCATATAATACTCGAGACAATCCTAGGAAAACAATCCCATTTCATGGAAAGGGAAATTGAAGCTTAAGCAATTAACCCACGTTTAAACATCAAGGTTAAAAATCCAGGAATGAAATGAGCCTGTCTTACACTAAAGCCTGTGTGCCTTCAGGATAAGAAGTTTAGTCCATAATGCATTTTAAATAATAAATTCATATTTTCACTTTGGTAAAATGACAATAGCTAGAAATATTAGAAAAGTGCATGGTAAATTAGATAAAAGAACTTTGTAATGTTTTCCATGTCGCTTTGAATGTTAGCTCTTATACTAACAGGCTCCGTGGTTTTTTTTTTTGTTTTTTTTTTTTAAATAAAAACAAAAAGACAACACAATTTTGGACCCAGAGCCTCATTTCTAAATGAGAATGTTGGTTAGTTGATCCTTCTTCTTTCTGGTTTGAAAAGTCTATAAAGATAATCTTCTTTCAAGCAAACTTCTTTTTTATGTAAAGCAGCTGTGTATTCAACACAGAATCTATAATGAACACACATCTAGTCGTGTTCGAAGATGTGAGAAAAAGACTGCTGGGAATA
>PVJO010017948.1:0-38049 GCA_004026905.1 Hystrix cristata | reverse complement strand
GGAAGTCATTGTGGAGTTTCTTCAAAAAACGAAGAGTTTCCATTTGACCCAGCAATTCCCTTTCTTGGTATCTTCCCAAAGAATTAAAAGCATCATACCTCAGTGATATATCCATACCGATGTTCATAGCACCACAGTGTTTAATAGATAAGTCTTGCAAACCACTCTAATGCCCATCAATAAATGAATGGATAAAGAAGCTGTGGGGTTTTTTTTATACAATGGAGTACTATTCTGCCATAAAGAAGGTTGAATTTGAGACATTTCTAGGAAAATAGATGCACCTTGAGACCATACTCTTAACTGAAGTAATTCAGACACACATGTTTAAATATCACATTGTTTCTCTGGAGTGAGAAAGTGAAAGTGTAAATAAGAACCAAAATGTATAATAGATAATGGGAAATAGAAAGGAAATGTTCAAATGTGGAGGAGAGTAAGGGAGAGGAGATGGGGAAAGCAACCTAGGGAAAAGAAAAAAAAAAAGAGACTAGAAGGAAAAAAATGGAAACAAAGCTTTTGTAAATAAGGAAAGGAAGAGAGGTTGAAGGGAGGGGAGAGGACTGAGGAAAAAAGAAGAACCAGTATATATTATGTATAGGTACAAATTCCCTATGAAGGTGATCATTATGTACATCTAAAATGCACCAGTAAAATTAATTTTTAAAAAAACTCAAGCACTAACCCATTTATGCCCAAGATTGATCTTTTTTTAAATTTTTGCATGAAGTTAATATATGTTACCTAGAAAAGTTAAAGGAACAAGAATTTGAAGAGAAATTGCTTCATTATATTCTGTTATAGGCATTCCAAATCTGGATCACTAGGTATTGAAAGGTTGTCCAACTTACTTATTAATGTTAATATTATTTAGTTAGTATTTACCTTGAAAATAGACAATGATTTCTTCCACATACACAATGATTTTGAAATCAAAGAGGTGCTGCAATTCGCATTATTAGTTTTGTAATATATATTTTAATTGTGAAAGAAACAGGTACAAGAATCTAGCATGCTTTTCTATACAAGAACTACTTTTTAAAAAAAATTTACTTTAATCATACATTTTAGATGTACATAGTGATAACATTCATCATAGGGGATTTGTATCCATACATAATATATCTTGTTGTTTCTTTTTTCCCATTCCCCTCTATACAAGAGCTACTTTCTGACACAATGATAATTAAACCACACATGGTGAATGTTGAAGGTAGACTCACAGTAATTATTTGTCAATGATCTGAAAAGCTATGGAAGTATACTCATGAACAATAGAAAAGTCTGCTAAAATCAATTCCTGCATTTCCAAAATCATCAGGAACTAATAGGATGTAAAAAAGAAGCTATCACTGAACAAAATACCTACCAAAAAACTCCATTTTAATGTAGGGAATAAAAATCTTCATGAGGGTTTGAAATATCCCTAAACCTGGGTAAATATGAGTCCATTTGAAATGTTCCGTAGAAGGCCGTTTCTATAGTCTGAGATTGTAGTAGAATCAGAGACCATGAGAGTCTTACAATATCTTATTAATCTAGATCAAGTACAAAAGCATATCCAAATATATGGAGACGGAGTCCTGCCAGCTCCTGGCCCAGAGGGGCTACCTAATGTCTTCCCTGGAGACTAAGTCCTCATAAAATCTTGGAAAGAAGGGACTCCCACAGACCAATTCAAACTCAAATGAAAGGGCCCCTATTCAGTGCTCTTTGCCACACACTGCAGTAAAAGTGGCAGAGACTGATAACAAGATTCATCCTCCTAAGATAAAGTGATTCCCATATGAACTATCTAAAGAAAAAGACCACCCAAATGGGCAAAGCTACTTCTGTGGACCTCTGAAAGACCCGAGATTTCTGTTCAAAAAGCAAGACTCTAGTACTGCTAGAGATAAATAAATAGGATCTTGCTAAAGCCATGGCTCTGATGCTCTTGGTAATTTACTTGACCTTCCTCTTTAACATACTCTCTCCTCCACAGGAAACATAGAAACCTTCCACATGTTTGGGCCCTACATCCCCATTTTAGTAGTGTCCATCAAACAGACAGCTCAAAAGTCACTAATACTTATCTCATTATCTTCTAACATTTTTTTTTCCTTGTTCAAACCAGGTAGTGAGCCACAACACCCCAAGGTAGTTGGGGAGCACATAATCTCCAGTGGGTAGGGGCTATAGCTCCTTCCAGGAGGAAGTAGATATATGAAGACAGACACCTCCACTCCCTCGGCACCCCATAAAGAATTATGAAGATATGTGTCTCCCACAGGGAAATGAGACAGGAAGAGAGGGTGTGGCTTGGCTGGAAAAAGAAGCATGATAAGTCCCCAGACATATGCATGAAACCATTCCAGTGGCTTTGCATATGAACAGTCTGTGAGAATTTGAGCAGGTTTTTGATAGAATGCCCTGGGTGTGACACCAGCACGAGAAATACAACAAAGGGACAATTGCCATTAAGCATTTTCTATCGTATCTCTTCATGGTAGCCCACCTTATGCTGTAGGGCAGTGACGACAAACGTTTTAGAGGTATCAGTGATATAAACACCCTGCTGTGGCACACATGTCATAGGTTCACCACCACTACTGCAGGGTATATTTTAATTTTTTTTACCTTTATCCTACTTTTTTCTCGGGGGGGGGGGGTGATGCTAGGCATCGCACTCAGGGCCTTGTGCTTGCGAGGCAAGCACTCAAACCACTGAGCTAAATTCCCAGTTCTCTTTTTCCTACTTTTACTCAGCCCAAAGTCACGCAGCAGAGTCTGTTTTTTCCTTAGTAAATGTGGAATTTTGCCACCATTTATTCTTGTTTCATTCAATTCTATGTTTGGAAGAGAAAGAAACAAGAGACTCCAGTTCTTCTGACTCCAGTAACACTGCTGCAATAATCAAAATGAAAAAAAGAGCATAGATTGGACAAAAGAGGTAGTAGTAGTGATAATTGACATTATCTGCTTAAAGTCAAATTAATCATCCAATTCAATTTACCAAAAGAAATGCTCTCAAACTTAAAGTTGAAGTTGAAATTCTTCTGTGTTTAAATTAATATGAAAAACAAAGTAACCTGCTGGCTCATGCAACTGTAATGTCATGGAGTAAATGTTTCAAGGATAAAACTATGATGCATTTTCAAAATCTATCTCTTGCTTGTTTCAAATCTATTCATTTCTATCTCATAGTTCTAAGTTTTAAAAAAACTATTATTACTTCACTTTGTTTCTGTTAGTAGAAATCGAACCCAGGGGCTACTGAACTACACCCCCAGCCTTGTTTGTTTCTTTATTTGTTTGTTTTGTTTGTTTGTTTGTTTGTTTGGAGACAGAGTTTTGCTAAGTTTCATATGCTGGCCTTCAAATTGTGATCCTCCTGTCTCATCCTCCCAAGTGGCTGTGATTACAGCTGTGCATCAACAGGCCTGGATTCTATTCCTCTTTTTGTTGAGAGAGAGAACCAACTTTCTATGTAATACAATCTTTTTCAAAGTAGTAATGAGTGTTTTGAGGTGATATATCCACATATAGCTCCAGTGATATGTTATTCTAGTCTACAAGTCCAGAGTAAAGAAGAAAATATTTCCTTGTGTTCTTATATGAAATTTGAGGAAAGGATTATGATTGTTCTGAGTATCTTTTTCTTTGGAAGAATAAGTGATGCTGAAAAACCAGGGTGTTACAGGTTTTGGGGTCTGGGTGGAACAGATGGTCATTCTTATGACCTGATGATGATGATTAGGTTCTATTTTGTCAGTGCAATTAGAACTACAAAGTGGATAATGGGCAACTCCTTGAAAATATTTAAGTTACAAGAAAAAAGTGAAAGTGATTCTGGGCAAAAAAACCAAAAAATTGCGATGTTCACTACTCTTTAAAATTGAGAATACTCCATATATATTATTGAAATTATTATTCAGTTTCCTTTGTAGAAGAAATTTTCACTTTAAAAATTGTCATACTGAGGCAGGAGATTAGGGCTGGGACAAAGCCAGACAAACAATTGGGCAAATTTTGTCAAAGACAATAAAATCCCAGAGAACATGCACAGAACCCAGGACAGAAAATGACTCCACAGATCCTTAGCACTTTACATGACCAGAAACCAAAATGTTCAGTCTCTCATTCAAATCTGGTGCTGTTTGCAGGATCAATCAGCAAAGTGCTAATTTGAGTCTTCATTTATATCTGGCAAGAAGCCAAGTGGGGCACTTTAAATCTAGCCCCAGTGAAAGTGAGTGGTTGCTAGGACAGCAGTGTCAAGGACTTTTCTGCAGCAGGGGAAGCTAATCCAGGATTTTTTTTATATGTATATAAATGTAGATGGCCTCTTTTCTTTATCCTTTGGCCCACTGTGAGCTTCTTCACCGGCCTGCTCTCATACTGAAGAGTGTCATTCCTTTCCTTTCTTCAATAAATCTACACCCCTGTTAACTTTTATGTGTGTCTTATTCATTTCTTTATTCATGACACCACGAACCCAGAAAAAATTCCCCTGAACCCACTTTCTGGTAATAATACCTCTAATAAAAATTTTTACTATTATATTCAATGGAAGTAATAATTCACAATGACTGCAATACTACATCCAAAAATAATACTGATAATTAAGGGAATTATAAAAATTACTGTGATCTTGGAACTGATCATTGTATAGCATTTGAATGTTCAATTAAAACTTATTTTACTGCTTATTCTATGGTTATTAATCCATTAGCAATTCTATTGGTACAGATTAAAAAAACTCATTTTAAGAATCCATGCCTCTGGGGCCGGGGATTTAGCTCAGTGATTAGAGTGCTTGCCTTGCAAGCACAAGGCCCTGAGTTTGATCCCCGGCACCACAAAAAAAAAAGAATCCATGCCTCTATAGGAATTAAATGCATTGTGGTTATTGTTAGAATTACTTTTCTTTAAAATAATTCAATTAATATGCTACTTAATTCTCCTTTAAAAGAAGAAAGAAAACAAACCATGCTTATTAAAAGTGACAAAATGTTAATCTGTTAAGAAATATATTTATAAAACAACAAGGCTCTGAGAGAAAACATTTTGCTCACAGCTCTTCTTAGTATTAAATATGTAACTGGTAAGAATACATTATGTACAATTTAAATTATATTATCAACATCAATTCAATGGTGCTTAAATATTTATGAAAGTCAAGTCACTAATTTCAAGCAGAATAGGAAAAAATATTAGATTCACGGTAAAAAGAATTTGATTGCAGTTTTAGCTCTGCTGCTGTGATAAGTAGGATTTCCAAAATGGCCTCCCAAAGGTGTTTACTTGAATCCATGAAACATCTAAATACAAAAAATATCACTTCTATAATTATGTTATATTATATTAAATAGCACAATTGATACTGACATAGGGAATATTCTTAATTATCCAGGCAACCCCAGTGTAATCACTTGATTCCTCAAAAAATGCTGTGCTTTCTCTGGGGGACCAGAAGATTTAAAACATTCAGAAAATGGTAAAGATTTGGTGTTCTGCTGCTGTTGTTGCCGCTGCCACTGCTGATGCTGCTTGAAGATGGAGACCATGCTGGAGGTAATATGTGTGTCCTGTGGGAGCAGAAAGCCAATCCCAGGTGATAACCAGCAAAGAAATAACAACTTCAGTTTCACAGCTACAAAAAATGAATTCTGACAACAACCAAAATTAATTTTGAAGTGTATATTCCCCTTGAGGCTTCGAGTAAGAACAAGATCTTCTCACCTACAGATTTCAGTCTTCTAGGATTCTTAACAGAAGTCATTTGAGTCCTCCTAAATTTTTAACCTACACAAAGTGAGAGAGAATGAATCAGTACTGCTTTAAATTTCTAATTTGCTGCAGCAGCAATAGAAAACTAATACATCTGCTCAGAATGAAGCGAGTTAAGTTCTACTGATCTCCTTTTCCACTACTGCTAAATAAAATAGTTTAAATATTTTTATATAAGCTAATTGACTGTTCTAGAAGTTTAAAATATGTTAGTTTCAAGTGGTCAACTATATTTAAGAAAGACTCTGAGCACTCTTGCATCTTTATAAAAATCTAATTTTATCTGTGAGTCTTCTATTATCGTTAGCAAACATTTAAATTCTATTAATACAATAATGGCAAATTCTGGACTAGAATTTTTCTTTCTAAAATTATTTTCCATAGATCATTAAAAATGAATGACCATGCCATAGGAAAATGTATAATAACTATACATTTTATTTCCTGCAAAAGTCCAGTCACTAATTTTAAACACAAGAGGAAAAGTATTAGAATTGCAGAAAAAAGAATTTGATTGAAATTTTAGCTTTGCTGCTGTGATAACTAGAATTTCCAAAATAGCCTCCCAAAGATCTTTACTTGAATCCAAGAAATATCTGAATGTTTCAAGATCTTTGAAATCACTACTTCAAAACCTGTCTTGTTGCCAGCAAAAGTTAGTTAATATAATTTTTAGTTTAAGCAATATTGAATGACAATAAAACATCATGGATATTCAGCACTGACTTATTCTCATATATTCTGATTAAAGAGAAAGGATGTTCTTAGATGGTTTGTATTAAAATATATGAGAATACATACTGTATAATACTGAATATGGTGTTTATTCTCATATCCCTGAAGTCCTTCAAGAGAATAAACTGAACTGAATCTTGTCTGTTACTGCCTTTTGATCTTCATGAATGTGAATTCTTATTATTGAAATTTTAATTAAATATTACTTTTTTGGTACTAGTATTGAATCCAGGGCCTTCACACTAATCTACAAACTGAGGCCTTTTACTTTTTTTTTTTCCTTCTTTCTTTCTTTCTTTCTTTTTTTTTTTTTTTTTTTGTTTAATTTATAGACAGGATCTCACCATCCTCCTGCTTTAATCACCCAGAGTGCTGATTAAAGGTGTGGACTGGCACACCTAGTTTACTTCTCTTAAAGAAATGTACTTCTTCCCATTCAGAGGAAAACACCTGCACTCTTTAACAACACATTTTAATTCTCTGCATTGTTGTAGGAGAAGAGATTGATGCCAAAGAAACAAAGGCACCATACTAGTCACAAAAATGCAGCTCTTTTAGTGTGCTGGCACTGGCCCAGGGGACTAGGATCCAAAGTCTGAGCAAAAACTGAACGAAGAGAACAGAATTTATTTGTAAAACCCCACCCTACCAAGATTTTAGGGTACAAACTAAATGTATTGATTGGATGCACATTTTTTCACCTTATTTGAATACAGGTAATAGTTGATTACGTTGGTTACAATTTTCACCTACTTTGCCTAAGAATGGACATACTTCACTTTTTAGGGATGCCTGCTCTGTCAATTTGGTTAATCTTACTGTTTATTTTTACCTTTTTACCAGTGGTGTCTCAAAGGTCAGCCTTATTAGCACATCCCTTACTAGCTCTCAAGGAAACATGAATCCTGCCAGTCTGCTATTGTCTGTGGCCACCTGAGTTTTATGGCAATGGGGAGGTCTTGTCACAGCGTGAGACTTAACATTATCTTGTATGTTTTTATTTGTTTCCTTGATATTTCTCATTGTTATGAAAACTGCACGAGAGAAAGCACTTCTCTGTCTTTGTGTTTGGCACTACAAAATGGAACTTTAAAAGACTTACTTTTTTTTCCCCTTAAACACATATAGTTCCCCCAAAGTTCCACAGGCCTTGGAAATAAACCATTTCCCCATCTCTCTTCCACCCAGAAGAATGGAGAGAATATGGAGATATTGGCACCAGGAAGTCAAGCCCAATTTTCTTCCTTCAGGCAAGCTGTGGCTCCTGGAGCAGATAGAACAAGCCTGAGCACATGCATTGTTCCACTCCATTATTTCCCCTCCCATTGTTTCTTGCTATAAAAAACTCCAACACACTTGTGCATGATAATGTTATTGGATAGTCTCTTTCCAGAAATACCTCACTAAATAGACTTTACTAGGTTTGGGGGTGCTCACATCTTGATCTCCAGGTTCTTCTCATCTCAAACAAAGAATTGAACAATAAGCAGTAGAAAAAGTTTATCTGAAAAAGTAAAAGTTAAGAGTAAGAGAGAAACTGTCACTGCAGAGTGAACTTGGGCTGAGTAAAAAGGGGGGAAAAAAAGGTAAAAGTAGTACACCCTGGAAACACAGGGGGAGCTACCATGAAGAAAACCATTGTGGTGAGCAGTTCATGATGTCTGTGTCCTTTTATCCCTTACATGCACTGTGGGAACCAATAAGAATGCTACATATGGGGCCTTGGGAATTACTTGGTGCACGTGTCCTGGTATCCGGTCATGCTTACTCTCCCAGGCATCTTTCCCATGTCCTGCCTTCCTGCCTCTGTAAGACAGTGATATTATAGACAGGCAATTTAGGTACAAGACAGCAGTCATCTTGGGAGGGACTGGGCTCAAGACAGAATCAGAATGACTAGGCTTTGATGTCATAAGCAGGAGCCCGAGGTCAAGAGTTAACAAGAACCAGAAGGACAATTAAATGGCGAGGTAACAAGCAAGGTGATGAGTGAACACTGTGAAAAGTTCTGCTCTTACCTATCTGGAAACCTTTTCCATTTCTCACTTTGTTCTTTTAATAAAATACTTAGGATAGTGTCAAAGAGGCACTTGCAAACATATGCTTTCTATGTGTCTCAACTTCTCATAGGCCCATTTCTAGTTTAAATAAGCTCGCTTTAGTTTTATTTGTTGATCTCAATTTGAGTTGGAGTGGTCTGAGCCCTGGTCATTTTTTGGCATAAAATCTAGACAAAGAGTCCCTGTTTTTGGGTCCTCTTCCAATTATTGGGGGCTATTTATCTCCTAATAAACAATCCTTCTGCTTATTTCCTTTGTCCTTGATTTTAGTCTTCAACTTAATAAGACACACACCCAGGTTACACCATTACAGAAATTTGAGTAAAATTGACCCCTTCAGCTCCTTGGAGATAGCTTTAAATAAATACTTTTTCCTTTTTATCAAAATAAATGGGCTCTTTGATTTGGTCAGTGGTGAGCAAATGAACCTGAGCATATGAACTTATGTGGCCAGAAGCAGGATATAAGACAGAAAAAAAAAATTCTTTTTGTCCCAGCCTCTGACTGTTTGGTTCACTGGTACAGGTTTCCTTTATAGATGTAAATTTTATTAGTGAAATGGCAGATTTTTTAGAACCCTTTCTATGTTTTCAGAGGTCTACAGTTTCTTTGAATAACCAACTCAAAATATATCTGAACATATATTTGAGTTGGCATATTTTCAGGTCCCACACAGATCAATGATGAGTTAAGAGCAACAGAACTGGGATTGTAGCCAGAATCAAGAACGTTAGAGAATGAGGACCTGTGTATATCCAAAATGTGTGAATAAAGATAGAGGAGCATAAAGCAGGACAATTGTGCCTTAAAAAAAGGAATGCATACTAGTATAGTCAGAAAGAAAGGAGCTGAGTGAGTCACTCTTTCCCCCACTTAACTCTAAACACCACCCAACAGTTATCCCTGCTTCCATTATCCTAAGAAGAGTAGAAAATTAAAATAGAAGATGCCCTAAGTGAAACCACAAGTGCCAAAGAACTAGCATGAAGGAAATTCAGCGGGAGGCATCAAAAGCATAGATAGCAGGCCTTTAAGTTTTAAAAGTCTGTGTTATCAGCCCTCTTTCTCTCTTTTTCCCATTGTTGTTGCTGCCTTTGAGTGGCATGCAATGTTTTTCTGTTGCCCTGGCACCTTCGTTGACACAGACTGGCCCCAAGCACAACTTGCTGTGATCTTCAATAAATGTAGCTACTTACTACTGGGTGTATGCTTGGCAATACTTTCCTTGTCATACGGAAGAAACTGGACAATTATTGGCCCATTCAACTCTAACACTATCCTTAGGACATATTTTGTTGTTGTTGTTGTTGTTGTTGTGGAATGTTCACATTCTGTAGAAAGGGCAGGGAGGAGAGGGGATTGCTTTTTTTTTTTTTTTCTTTTTGCCCATTATGGGAAGAATATTTTGATCTAATTCTTTGTCTAAGTATCTTAATGTCTAATAATATTTTATATACACAAATGTTTTTACTCACAGATAATGATAACTCCCTTCACAAATTGTGTCATAAAATCTCTCGTCATCCCCTACCTTTCTGTCTTTAAATTGGCCACAAAGAAATTCCTTGACTTACCTTGCCTGCTAATAGATGATAGGACCCCCATTTCAGAACTGGAATTATACCACGCCAAGGAAGGAATGTTGAAGAATATTGGTTTCCTCACCAAGTCTATTAGCATGAGATCATATACTTTTTGTATAATCATATTTAAACATTGTGTCCCTGTTTCATTATGCTTATGCAATGAGATCTCCCTCACACCCCTAAACAACAGAGTTTGGAGAGATCCCAGATATTGAATATGTGAGGGTTCCTGGAGGGTGGTGAAGTCAGAGAAGATATCTTGGATATTATGTTCTCTTTTCCTTATACTGCATCCTATTGATATAGGAGAAATATAACTTCTAACCTGCTAGATGTCAGATGTTCTGAGTTCGTGTCCTCCAAGGAACAATGGAGGTGAGGAGTAGGAAAGATTTATTGAGAGATAGCTCCAGAGAGACAGCAGGGATCCCAAAAGTGAGCTGCCACAAAGATCATTTCTCAAAGATTGTTTTATAGAGCAAAATCATGATGTGGATACAAAATCACCAGGTGTGTGTAAAGTGGGTCAAACAATAATCAACCAATAATGTTATCAGTATAGTCACTTAGCTTATATTGATCTCATAGGGAAATGGGGCACATACATAAGAAGGGTATATGGCTGACACCGTTAACCTTGGTTTACCTATGACTTCTAAAAAAGGAACATTTAGGGAGAGGGGACGGGTCCAGGTGTTCTGGCCACCTGCCAAAATGTCTGATACACATATGGACTTAATTCCTTGCATGGTACCAATTACACTATACTCTCAAATTTCCATTCATTCCTTAGGGATGTATGCAAGTCCAGCTGTCGTGACTTTAATCTCAAGGCTTTGCCTTCTCCAGATATGCCTTCAGCCAGTTTTGATATGTTCTCATCTTTTGCACTGACTTCCTCAAGTGCCTTTCCCTATCTAACTTCTTATTGATTTCTACCTAACTTAGCTGCCTATAACACTATGAATTATTCCACCTGTGTTTTTTTGCATTATACTGTACAGTAAACTGGTAAACAAAGTGTTTTGCTTCATTCTGTGAGCTGCTTGAACAAATTAATGGAACCCAAGGAAGGGATTATGTGATATCCAAGATAGTCATTAAATCAAAAGCACAGTAACATAATCTCAGACTTGTGACTGGTATTTGCAGTCCACGTGGAGGAGGGTCAGTCTTCAGGCCTGCCTCTAGGTACATAATGTCATAACTACATTGAGTTAGAAGACAGCTAGTTTCTGCTGCAGAAATGATTGATTATTTGCTGGTGGGGAAAGAAACCCCAAAAATTTGAGATAAAAGAAGTGATTTGTGTTGGATGAGTACAGTATGAGAGACAGAGTCTGAATCAGATTTGATTTTTCCATCTATATCTACATGTATATATATATATATATGACCTTGAAGTGTTTTTCAATACCTAGAAACCACTGTAGGCTATAATAAAAGTTGTAAATGTCAATTGCTATAGACACTCGTAGACGAGCTATATACGAAAAGAAGGTATACTGAGTTCTGAGGTATGAATCTTCTGGTGCAGCTCTTGGAAAGACTCTCTGGCTCTATTCTGCTCAAAATCTTTTTTTCTGCTCTCCTGTAATCTTTTCCACATGAAGATTTTCCAAATCACACTTATAAATATCTTTTATTAGGTTTTGGTGTCGGTCAGTGGACTTTTTTGAAGTGCATTTGCAAAAACGTAGCCTTTATTTGTGAACTCTGAATCAGATTATGTCATTCTGCAGTTCCTTCTAGCTCGCATTGTCTCAGCTTTCTCTGCAGAGATTAGCTTTCCTCTGCTCTGGCAGCTTCATTCTTTCTTCATGCTGTGAAGATAAAAACAGTTTTAACTTCCCTCCTATTTTATGAGAAGTGTCTTATCCTGCTAGGAATACCGACTCATTTGTATCACCTTTCCATCCCACATACCCACCCATGCTGAGTCCACACACGCTTTGTATTTAACACCATTTTATTGGCATAGTAGCTCTGAATTTTAACATTTAACAACCCTAAGACAAATGAGATAGCGTTGAACTTCTCTAACATAAACACACTGCTAGGGCATATGCAGTCGTATATCCTTTGAGATTTAGTTTAGTTATTTTAATAGAGGAGAAAATGGAGGCAGTTTTTTTTCTTAGGTGACAGGGCCAGAGAGAGCCATCATTTAAAATTGGTAAATATTCATTAGCTGGTTAGCACAAATTCTAATGGTTAAACAAATGAAAAGATAAAGTGCTCAGGACAAAGGAAACAGCATTTTCGTTCACTGGGAATTAGAGACAGGCCTATTAGAGGTGGCTTTTAGTATAGGTTAATCAGTTCAAGAAGTTTATTTGAAGAAAAAAAAAAAAAAAACCTAAGAGCCTTGGAAAGTTCATCTGAGAAAATTAGCAGACAGGATATTTCTAGGATAGCATAAAGCAAAAGCTTGGAAGGCAGACTACCAGGACTTGACCCTTGTTTTGATGACTAAGTATGCTGTTAACATACTGTACCAGAGAGAAAGAGACCAGGACCTCAGGACAGCAGCAATGAGCTTTATTAGGAATAAAGCCAGAAGGGAACCTTCCCTGAAGCACCAAGGTGTACAGAGAGGCTCTCAGAGCAAAGGGGCTCAGGGTTTATATAGGGGTTGCGGTGGGATGGGGGATTTGGGATGTAGGAATTCGCTGGACCATGTGAAATTATTGTAAGGTAAAGTATTTCCTTGTTCCTCCGTGTTTTGAGGTTGTGAGCTCTGAGTTGTGTCCAGGGCTGGAGGAGGTCAACGTTCATTCCTTTCTTGGTTACCCGCATTCTTTGCGACTTCTGACCCTTCATCATCCTGCAACTGTGAACATTGTGGACTCTTGGGAGCTGGGAGTTGGCCATTTCTCACGTGTTATTTAATCCCATGGTGTAACAGCAAGGGGCTAAGTGCTTGCTGTCGCCGTGCACGGGCTTACTATTTTAGGGCTCCATTCGCAGGGAAAGAGACAAGACACCACTCACAAAGATCAACTAAGTTAGTTAATAACAAGAAAGTAAGAGAAAAGGGGGAAACTCTAGGAAATCACACCACCAATCCATCGTTTCTATCACTGGCAATTCACAGCACAGGAGTACATTCAAGCAGAGCCCTTAACTTTTGCTAAGAAGCAGCAGCCACGTGGGACGCGAGAAGAAAACAGCAGTCCTGGAGGTGCAACCAACAGCAGCCCCCGTCGACCTACAGAGACACCCAGCAGCCTCAAGAGTGCAAAAGACAAAAAAAAAAAGAGAGAGAGAGAGAGAGGATGGGGAGGGAGAGAGAGAGACTTAGCGACACTTGAGTGCTGCACCCATATTTATCTATGTTCTGACAAAGGAATGTCCCCCTCAGGGAAATGGGCATTCACCCCGGGTCTGGCTAGGAGCTGGGATGTTGATGCCGGGATGTAGCCAGAGTGCATATCAAAGTAAATTCTTTGTTGATAGTAAAACTGTTCCTCCAAGATTAGCCAGACATGGGAGGCACAGGTGCCCAGCGGGAAGCTTTCTCTGTCAGAACACAGGCATTGAAACCAACTCTCAATAACCATATAAGGAATCTTACACACCGACATCAGTGTTTCTCACTAGGCCTGGTTAGAAATATTTGGTGATCAGAATTTATAACTTATAGACCATTTGTCAAGTGTAGTTATCTCCAAAGTGTACCAGTTTCTTTATAAGTAATATAAGGGAAAATATTGTACCTACTTAATTGTGCTATATTGAGCATATATGATACATTAATACACATGAAACATTTATAGAAGTACCTGCCCCTTGGTAAGTAGTCAGTAAAATTAGAAGCTAGAGTTTTCATGATTGTAAGGATCATAAGCACCATTAGATTATTACAAAAACAGTAACGAAGTTGATCTGCACTAATCAAATTAAAATATGCTATAAAATGATACCAAGATGAGATCAACAGGATAACACAAAATCCATAATATTAGTGTACTTGAGAAAAGCTCATATTAATGAGTAGGAATTGATTTAGTCAATGATGGACTTGGCAAAATTGGTTAAGTGTAAGTAAACAAAAACAAATGTAGGCTTCTAGTTCACAAAATGAACCAAAATAAATGACAGATAAATTAAAGATATACATGTAATTAATGAAGAAAAAAAGCCTGTACTTGAAGGATTGCACAATCACTTACTTATCTCTATTTTGTTTTTTATTCCATCTAAATTCACTTTGCATTTTGACTTTTTTTTTTAACTCTGAGTTCTCCTGAGCTATTCTTTATTAGTTACCTTGGATCACAGAAATAACAGGGCCAATTATTGAATAAAAGACCCAAACTACCTCCAAAGCTACAATGACCTTCTTGGTGCTAACAAAGCTCTGCACGGTCAGTCCTGCGATAATGATCCAAGGTAACAGTCAACTGGACTGGACATGCCAAGACTACCTGGACTGCTGACCACTGAAATTCTCAACTTTTACCTTGTTCTTTTTTCTTACCTAACCTTAAGTTTGCTGTAAGTACTTTTGAAGACAGATTTTAGATCACTAACTCTGTCTTTTTCAGTGTGGTCATTCTGACAAACTATTTTTCCTGCTTCATTACTGCTCACCCCTCTGATTGGCTTTCTGAGATGAGTACTGAGCCTATTCCATCGGAGCTGACTGGAAACTGCAACTTTCACCCCAACACTTGTAACGGATCCAGATATATGTGAATACTTGTTTGTCCCAGTAGGGCAGGTATTTCTCTGCTCCAAAGTTCCAGAGTCACCAAGACCTATTTCTACTTAGTTCTGATATAAATCACAAATTTGTGATTCCCCAAGAACACCTTCAAAATGTACAAAAGGACTTGAAGATACCAGAAAAGCAGTTATATCTATGGCTATGATTTATTATAGTGAAGGTTGCTGACTGAAATCAGCAACAGGAAAAGGCACACAGGAAGAGTCCATGAGAATTTGTTCTGAATTTCCCATTGTCCTCTCCCAGTGGAATCACTCAGACAGTGTTCGTTTCTCCCAACAAACAAACATGTGTGATGATATGTTTAGAGCACTGCCATGTGGGGAGGGTCTCCCAAGCCCTGGTGTTCAGACACTTCATTGGGGCTCCAGGTGCATAAATATGGTTGGCTATCTGCATGGATCACCATTAGAGGTTGAGTGGTACTGCATTTCCTGATGTCTCCTAATACAATCACAAAAACAAAGACGATCTTGCATAGCCCAAGCTCCTGAGATGAGTAAACATATCTGAATTTATCAGGCAAGACATTACAAGATCTTTGAGGACAATTATCAGGGACTGAAGGCAAAGATCATACCTCTCTTTAGAGCAGGTTGATCCTTTATGACAAAAAAAATAGAAATTTGACATATTTAATAGCATGGGAGGAAAGCATGAGGAAAATTTTTCTTTCAAATCCTTGCATGAGAAATACCAAATAAAGTAGAAGAACTCCTAATATATAAAAACTTCTTACAATAAAAATACAAATGACAAAGCAATCTTAAGAAGAGTAAAGAGTGATAATAGTGGACATCCTTATCTTGTTCCAGATTTTAGAGTGAAAGTTTTCAGGTTTTGACCATTTAGTATGATGTTGGCTGTTGGTTTGTCATAGATGACTTTTATCAGATTGAGATAAAAATCATCTATTCCAATTTTCTATAGGATTTTTTTATTGTGAATGGTTGTTGAACTTTGTCAAATGCTTTTTCTGCATCTATTGAGATGATTATATGATTTTTGTCCTTGGCTCTGTTAATATGGTGTATCACATTTATTGATTTCAGTATGTTGAACCATCCCTGCATCCCTGGGATGAAACCTACCTGGTCAGTGTATAATCTTCTTGATTGTTCCATTCTGTTTGCCAGTATCTTATTGAGGATTTTTACATCTATGTTCATTAATGAGAATGGTCTGTAGGGCACACATTTAAATATCACATTATTTCTCTTTTGTGAGAAACTGAAATGTATTATATTTGGAAAATGAAGGAATTGTTCAAATGGGAAAGGGAACACGGGAGGGGGGAAAGGAATGGAGGGACAAGAGAAAAAAGAATATAGGGAAAAAATGGAAACAAAGATTTTGTTAATAATGAGGGAGGAGACGTTGAAGTGAGGGGAGGGGAATGGGAAAAAAGAAGCAGAAAAAATATATCATATACTGATATAAATCCCTATGATGAATGTTATCACTATGTATATGTAAAATGTACCATTAAAATAAAAGTTAAAGAAATAGTAAAATAAGTTACTTGATTAACTGTGTGATCCTCTTTTTTTTTTTTTTTAATTATTTGCAGTACTGGAGATTTAACCCAGGCCCTTCTCACTGAGATTATATATATATTTTTGTGCTGGGGATTGAACTCAGGGCCTTGTGCTTGCGAGGCAAGCACTCTGATCACTGAGCTAAATCCTCGGCCCCTGAGCTATATTTCTGGGTCTTTTTTACCTTTTACTTTGAGACAGGGTCTCGCTAAGTCACTAATCCCAGTGCTGGCTCAAAATTAAGATCCTTCTGCCTCAGCCACTCAAAGAGCTGGAATTAAAGGCATGTGTCATGCCACTCAGAGAGTTAGTATTACAGGTGTGTGTCACTACATCCAGTGTATGCTCAGTTTTAAGAACTTTCTGTCTAATTATCTAATCCTTACATAACTCTATGTAGCGAGTGTATTATCTCTTTTTATATATGAGTAGTAGGAGAGAGTGAGTAATGTTATATAAAGATGGTGTGTGTAAATAAACAGGCAATTACAAAAGAAGGAAAGCAAATTGCCATTGAATTATACAAATTGCCTTTTTTACCCAATTAAATTCATATAAAGTATTAATAATTCTTACACTTGGTGAGAATTTGATAAAGTAGACATTTTGTACGCTGCTAAAAAATATAGTGCTTACAATATTTTTGGAATGTAATTTCACAAAAATATATCACAAAACTTAAAAATGAATATACCTAATTTCTCATTAACTTCACTTATAGACATTAAACCTGAGATAATCGGGAACAAATATTTACTTGCAAAGATATTATTTAAATAATCTTAGAAAATATTTAAAAAGCTGAGGAGACTCTCATTGCTTAGCAGTAAGAGCCTTTTGAAATGGCCATACTTTGGAAAACTATACAGTTACTAAGCTGGTTTTAATATCTGGAAAAGCAAAGTGTTGGTCACTTTCCTCATTGCTGTAACAAAATACTCAACACCCATATTTTAAAGAAGGAAAAGTTCATTTGGGGTCACAATTTTCAGAGGTTTTAGTCCATAGTCAGCCAGATCCAAGGCAGAACAACATGGTGGAAGGGCTTGCGCAGAAGAAAGCTCCTCAAGTCATGGTGGCCAGGAAGCAGAGAGGGAAGGAAGGAGCCAGAAAAGGAGACACACCTTTGCTAAATAAGAAACAAAAAGATTCACCTAAGGTCCCCTCCTCTACATGGGACCCTCTGGAGTCCCTGTCCCAGCCTATAATACCCAGTACCCCAAACCAGTGGCTCCAACTCAACGGGAGCCAGCACTGACTGAGGAGGACCTGATCTCTGGCACAGCCACTGCGGCTACACAAGGGGAGGAAGACTGACCTTATCCTCAGTTCAGGAGAAAGTTAAGCGGGTCCCCAAAAGATGATCAGAATCTTCCATTTCCCAAGGGCAATAGGAGCTCAATCCCTCTTCCCCTTGGAGAAAGTCCCCCTGATGAAAGAAAAGTCGAATTATAAATCTTAGTGTTATGGTTTGTGTCTAGATGTCCCCCTGAAGCCTTATGTGGTCAGGTGGGGCTGAATCTAGAGTTTGATTACTTAGTCCACTGATTGGTTTGGCATGGTTCTGCTGGGATCAACAATATGATGCTAGGATTAAGGGTATTAGGATTAAGGGTGGGAGTGCTACCCACCCTAAAGCCAGGTAGCCTGGATAAAATACAAGGAACAGAAAGAGGCTTGCCTACCCCCTTGCTTGCTTCCCTTGCCTGCCTCGCTGCCTCTGCCTGTCTGCCATGCCACCCTGCCTTGGACCCACCTGATTGTGGCCTGAAACCTCTATGAACTGTGAGCCAAATAAACCTTTCTTCCCCTAATTTTGGGTGTCACATATTTTGTCTCAGCAATGAGAGAAAAGTAAGACACTTTGCTAATTGATAAATTTACTTTTGGGTTCCTATTTAAATTGGATTTTTTTTGTTTAATGAATATACTTAAAATATTTCATGTGCTTTATAAATACTTAGGCCACAATTTCAGGGTTAACCTGGTCTTCTTTCTGCTTCCTGCTATTTTAAGATTAAAAACACTGACCAGTGTTACTTAAGAGTCTGTTAGTAGCCTGCAAGTTTAATAATATAACAATCTAAAACCAAAGGAAGGAGAGAGAGAGAGAGAAAGAGAGAGAGAGAGAGGGACACTTGAAAATGCAAACAGCTGCTGCCATGTTTGTTGTGATAATTTTATAGTAAATAAGATGAAAAAATATATATAAAGGCTATAAGAGATATATTTTGGGTATGAGAAAATTTTATATGATAAAAGTTTTGCCCTGCTAAGAAGATAAAGAGAAAAACAATGACAAGACTAAACGGTTCAAACACTGCATGTTAAAAGGCTTGCACAAGATATAGTTTATAGAAAGAAATGTATGTTTATTTGTTGGTGTGGTAGAGCCCAGGCTGTTTCTTCTAAAGGCTCCGTGTTACTCAAGAGATAAGGGAACTATGGCCCTGATCCTGTCAGTCACCCCTTCCCAGGTCTCAGCTGTCCTCTAAGAGACTTCAAGTCACATGAGGCTTACAAATAAAAGCCTTAGAGATATGCAACTCTTAAAATATATGTTCTACTTAGGTCACCTTATAGACAAGTAGACATTCATGATGTTAGCTCAAATACTTGTGATTCCCACAAGTTAATGGTAGACTAACATAAATAAGTTAAAAGAATAAAGATCTATTAAAGGTTGGTGACGTGTTTCCATCCAGATTGTTAGGTAACCAAGATATTGTCCAGAATCAGTTTTATAAATACAAAATAAAATGCCTAATATATATATAATATATGTATATATTATATATATGTATATATTATATACATATATAATAATTATATATGTATATATTATATACATATATAATATATACACATAAATATAATATGTATATACATATATATTATACATACATATATACATATATATTATATATACATAATAATATATACATATATATTATATATACATAATAATATATATATTATATATACGTATATAATATATATACATATATAATATATATACATATATTATATATACTTATATAATATATACATATACATAATATGTATATGTAAACTTTAAAATTTTGGTTAAAGATAACATATAAATAGTTTAAAAGAATGACTGTCATAATTTGATGAGTCATCTAAAGCAATTGTTAAGATAACTAATTGGGACCACTTAGACTTGGAAAACTGGCAAAAATTGCCTATCTGTGGTTAAAACACCAGCTGCCTATACCAAATTTTGCCCAGTTTCTCCACTGATAGATGGCTTGTCCAGTTTTCCAGGGCCTTATGATGCCACATCCAACACTTATCAAATAAATTATTATGATATACACTTGAACTGTTTATAAGTGAAAGGGTAAGCTCTCTGTGTCTATAAAAATAAGGTTTCATGATTAAGATGTTTTTGGTTAAATTTACATATATTAGCTTTGATTAAATGAACGTTTTGTTATTGTGTAAATAAAATACACTTATACTGGGTAATAATTCTATACGTAGTCATTAACACTGTTTCCTAAATTTATAAAAGTTTCTTCACTTCATTTAGTATCTTATAAGTAGATAAAGATAACTGACTAGAGAAGAATTGCATACTAAGACATATAAATGTGTTTCAAAGATAATGCCATCATGGCTGCCATACCAAAATGGTCTGTGGCCTTATCTTTAGTTGCCAATTGACTTGGCCTGGATCCAAGGCCCCCTCCACAACATCATCAGTGGATCCATGCTTAACAATTATGGTGGCCAAAACAGCTTTCCTTTCTTATCTACTCAGGGGCCAGCCTTTCTGTTTTTATTATTTGCAATATTTGTTCCTCTCATGTATCTAAATTGTAATGAAGGGCCTATTAGAAACATCATCCAAGGCTCCCCACTTATACTGTTCTTTAGGCCATGTAACTTTCATTCATTCTTTCTTGTTAATCCCCCACTGCCCCATGCCCCTTCTGGGAAAAGATATCCTCCACTGTGTTGGGAGTATCTTTATATATTCCCTCACTTCCTTCTGAGACTTTTCTTGTCCTACCAGTCATACTGCATAAAGAGACTTTCCCTTCTGAGGTGATCCAACTCACCAAATCACAAGTTGACCTTATTTTTTGGGACACACACACACTTTTCTATAGACTTATACCACCAACACCTCAAAATAACTCTGAGGGACCCTACTCAAGGTGTCAAAATCAACTAATATCCCCTTAGCCCAGATGACCATCTTGACCTCCAAGTGCATTATCAACTGCCTTCTTGAAGCCCAAATTCTTATCCCTACCCACTCCCCCCACAGCACTCCCATCCTTCCAGTTAAAAATAAATAAAACTGATGGCTCCTTCCAATTAGTCCAAAATTTCTGAAAGATTAATGAAGATATTATTCCCACTCACCCAGTGGTCCCCAACCCCTACACCCTCCTCTTCCATCTCTCCCCCAGTATTCAATACTTTACTGTTTTGGACCTCAAAGATGCCTTCTTTACTATTTCCCTCAGCCCTGTTTCCTAAAAGTTTTTCCTTTACATACACACACCCCATATCTCTGTTCACCCAACTGCTCACATGGACTGTTCTTCCCCAGGGATTTCACGATAGCCCTTACTTCTTTGGTCAAAGATTACACTTTTGCTTCCAGTCTCCTGCTCCAATATGCTGATGAACTTTTGCTTTGCAGCCCCTTGAAAAATGACCCTATATCCCATATTGTCTCCCTTCTTAAATTCTTGGAAGAAAAGGGACTGCTTGTCTCTGAACACAAAGCCCACCTGGTACAAGAGGTCACTTACCTCAGCTTTCACCTCACCCCTACCACTTGTTGCATATCCCCCTGCAGAAAACAGGCTATTAATGATCTTTCTTTCCCCACAACAAAACAAGGTCTCCTTTCCTTTTTGGGGTTTCTTAGCTATTTTAGACTTCAAAGCCCAAATTTCTTATTCATTGTAAAACCCCTCTATGAGGTTTCCCACAGAGATCCCAGAGAAAGAGTGCCAGAAACAGACTTAATTGCCATTTCCTTTTGCACCCTACAGTGGGCACTCCTTAAGGCTCCTGCCTTCCTCAATCCTAATAAAACTTTCTTTCTATTTCTAGCCAGCAAGTAGGGACAAGCATTAGGACTATTTGCATGGCCAGCTGGAGACTCCCTCCAGCCTTTTGCTTATTTATCCAAACACCTTGGCCTTGTAATAAAAGGTTGGCCTCTCTGTTTACAGGTCTTAGTGTCAGCTGTACTCCTTATCCCCAGGTCCAAAATAGTACTCTCCGCCAGCCCCTACAGGTACTCTTCACACAACCTCTCCAACCTTCTCAGCCACCATGTTTAACTCTTTTCTCTCTGGCCCAAGTTCAAGTCCTACACTCTGAGCTCTTACAACATTTAGTTACCTTCTGCCACTTGTCTGTCCTAAACCCTGCCAACCTCCTCCCAATACCTGATTCCTCAGGCATGAAAACAGTGAGCTCCTTGGTTTTACTCTCACCTGCTTCCATCACATAACATTAGAACATATTCCAAGACCCTCCAACTGGTTTACTGATGGAAGTGCTTCAGAGATCACCCCTTCTCAGGAGGGGTGTGCCATCATTGAAGACAGCAATTATAGCCAATCCTCCTGACCTCTCTGGGTAGTAATTGAGATGACAGCCCTCCTCACAGGGACAACTTCACAGCGGGCAGATCTCGTCACACTCAGTAGAGCTCTCATGCCGGCAAAAGAGAAAACCTGAACGTTAACACAGTTCCCAAACATGCATGTAATACCCTACACTCAAATGCCCAAATATTACATGAAAGGGGAATCCTAACTCAAAAATATTCCTATACAAAATGAGGCTCTAATTCAATATCTTCTAGAGGCAGCTCTCCCGCCTGATAGAGCTGCTGTCATTCATTACAAGGGCCATCAACTACCAAACTCACAGGTAAACACCTCAAATATATCATTTGTGGAAATAACAAGGGTGATAGAGTAGCAAAACATGCAGCTACCAACCCTCTCTCCATTCCCTTTCCCTCTTATATCTTTCTGCTCATCCCAAAAATAATTCTACTCAAAGAACAGGGAACATGACAAAAGGAACAGTGGTGATTTCTCCATGAAAAACTGGCCATTCTTGAAAGCTGGCAAAAGAAAAAAAAAAAATGCCTTTCATCTTACCGTGACAAGTTCCATGCTGTATCGTTCCCTCTACTCCAATTCCTGCAGACTCACATACACCTCACCCTAGCTGTACCACCTCCCTGCAAAAGATTATCACAATGCTCCATATGCCAAACCACCAATCTCAGAGCAACCTCAACCTTCCCCACTCATCAATTTTGGGGATCCTTCCCTGGCACTGACTAGTAAATAGACTTAACTCACATGCCTCCAGTAATAAAGCAAAGATATCTCCTTGTCCTAGTTGACACTTTCCCAGGATGAATAGAGACCATTCCCATATCAAACAAAAGATCTTCCACTCCAGTACATACCCTACTACTGAAATCGTCCCCTGCTTTGGATTTCCAACCTCCACACAAACCGATAGTGGTCCTGAATTTACCTTACAATCATCCAACAGCCAGACTCCTCCTTAAATATAACATGGAAGTTCCACATCCCATATCACCACCAATCCTCAGGTAAGGTCAAAAAGGCTAAAACACCTTCTTAAACAGAGCCTAACCAAGTTGTCCTTCTGTGTCCAATTTGACTCACCTAAACTCCTACCTTTAGTCTTTTTCAAACTCAGGTCTCTTCCCCACAAGCCTCTTATGTTCAGCCCCTTTTAGAGTCTATACAGAAGGCCCCTCACTGCCTTCATGTTCCCTCCCTCCAGTTCAAACCTACCTTCCATCTTTCAACTTCCTTACTTAACACCCTTAGACATCTCATATGGAACTATGCTGGCTCCACCCTCCCAAAACTGTCCAACAGCCTAGATATCCTTACTCCTCAGTTCCTACAACCTAGAGACTGGATATATATGAAGCCTCCCAACCCCACTCAGGGATTAAAACCAAAATAGACAGGGCCCTTTCAAGTAATACTGACCCACCCCCCCAACAGCGGTAAAATTGAAAGAGTCCACCTCTCGTCTATAAAATAGGTTTCCCCTTTCCAGTGCACACCAACTAGACCCACATCCCTAAAGATCACCAGCTGCCTCCTGTGACTGATGATATCAAAGACACAGCTAGACAGTCCATGAGTCTCTCTCTTCAAAACTTTGCCCATTTCTTGACCAGTCTAATAGAATAATTTCATTTGCCCTCTTTCTCCATAATCCAAGACCTATGGCTACAAGGAAGCTTCTCAGGCTTTTCCCCAGAACAAATTACCACCTTTACTTCCTGTGTTCTCCTCTGATCCTTTCTTTATCAGTATTACTCATCTTGTTAACCCCTAACAGTACAACACAGACTTCTCCTAGATACCTCAATCAGACACTCTCTCACATGGCTAAAATCATCCAAACCTTTAATGAAACCATCCAACTACCCTGCTGGGTCTGCCTCCATCTTTCCCAGACAGCAGACTCAGTAATCCCTGCTCCCCTTGGAACATGGGTAAACACTTCTGCAGCTCTACACTTCACAGAGACTGCCAGGCCCAGGGGCACAGCCCTGGCTGAAGGGTGTCATTTCAGACTCCTGGAGGGATGAAAGGGTATCAGACAGGCCTTAAAGGTTCACTGACTGCTGCAGCAGGCCATAATTGGTCTCTCTTCAAATGGGCTCCATCTAACCCAACCTGATCCTCTGTGCACTTCTCAAATCAAACAAGATTATTTTAACACAGTCAGCTCTTTAGATGCCTGCCTCTGCAAAACTACTACCCATCTCCTCCCATCTTCTGATCACTACAGCTTTAGCCACCTGGAAACTCTTTTATGGATACTTGGGTATACTTCCTTCTAGGGAAATCTAAATGCTACCACATATGAATATTGCTAAGACAGGGGAAAGGATCCCCCTAAAAGACACTGCCTTAGACCATGGAAGTACTCCCAAATGTAAATATTTCAATATGCCTGATGACAGAGTTTTCCTAAGCCAAAAAAATTGCTGCTTTAACCAAGGGGGTCCTTCAGTATTACAACCAGCCTTACCACTTTCTCTTTTGACAGCTGCAATCTTTAGCTCTTCCTTCAATATATGGTACAAATCTGAGACAGTACAACATCTACTTCCTAACCCACCCCCAGACTTCCTCTTCCTGTCTTTATTTGATCTCATAGGATGCCTTTCCCTAGAGATGGGCAAATTCTGGGTGTGCAGAGACAAGGTGTAGATTTCCTTACCTACCAACTGAACAAGAACATATACATTAGGCCTCTTCATTTTCACCTTTTCCTTAGCAACACCAGATCTATGCATCCTATTTCTCCCATAATCCATGTCAGGATACAACATGCCATGCTGTTAGTCCCCTTAATGGCCATGTGTGGAATAATCATAGGAACTGGAACAGGAATCAGGGCTCTAGGAGTCTTTTTCAGAGTTCATCAAGCTGTCAAAAGAACTCACTGAGGCTGCTTTTACACCACAAATCTGGTCTCATTAGAGATGGGGTAAAACACCTTCATGAACATGCTTCTAAACTTTTTGAAGGTTCTTCTAATGATCCGTTTCCCCTTCCTCTTCATGGGCTTCTATCCCTCCTGACCATTTTAATGCTTGTTAGTCTTTTCCTTCTTCTTTTTTTTTTTTTCTGAATAATTAATCTATTCCAGAGTTTTTTCAGGAATGAATAATGGCCATCTTCTAGGCAACTATTTGAGAACACCTCCGAATGCCTTTCTTCATCCAGAAGATTAAAAAAATAACCCTTCTTCACTCCGTCTCAGCAGAAAGTAGCCAAGAAGAGAATGATGACCCATTTTCTTATACCCCTTTAAGGCCAGGAATGATAGAGCTCAGACAGGGACACCATGTTTGAATAAGCCCACCCAACATCTTAGAGAAACATAAGTTTCATTTTATTTAGGTGACAGAGGACATGTCAGTAGGTCACAGTCCCCTGAGGACATGTCAGCAGGTGACAGAGGACACAGAGAGCACATCAGCAAATGATGAGCCTGCTGTTTCTCCAACTCAATCCCTTAAAAGCCATCTTTATAAAAAAGCTTTTAGCCTATGATACTTACTCTGTTCTGCTTGCACAGAAAGATCCCTCTCAAGTTTAGTGATAAATCTGCTTTGACTTTTGTTTGTATCCATTCTTTCCTGTAAATCTTACTTTAACAATGAATGAATTATAGCATAAATACTTCAAGATTTTGCCCATCTTTTCCACTGAGATACATTTTTTGGTAGGGATGATGTATGAATCGGTAGTTGACCAACTTTTTCTGAAGCAGGCAAGATAAGTGAAAGATTTGGGCTTACCAATTCAGTCTCCCTTGAAACTACTTTACCTGTGCCTTTGAAGTGACAAAGCAATAATAGACATAGATATTTGAACATGACTGTTTTCTGCAAAACTTTATTTCCAAGTGTTTGCATGCTGGATTTCTACAACATGCTACTATTTGTCAATCTCTGCTATAATGCCTTTGAACATGTTTCTCCCTTCTTAAGGAAAAAAAAAAAAATCAAAAGTTCCTCAATTCAGGGGCTGGGAATTTAACTCAAGCAGTAGAGTGCTTGCCTAGCAAACACAGGCCCTGAGTTTGGTCCTCAGCGCGCGCGCACACACACACACACACACACACACACACACACACACACAAAAGTTCCTCAATTCATATTAAATTAGGCCTGAACTATTGAGAATTATATTCAAGACTCATTCCACTCTGTTTCCAAACCCATTCCAATCTTGTTCTTTAGTATACTCCTTCTTTCAATTCACTCTCTACTGCAGTACATATTTGAGCTCTTTTTAATTATTGTTTTCCTACAAATATTTCCTGAGCTTTATTTTTTTTAATTTTATTTTAGTAGTATATTTTAGACATACAGCATGATAGCATTCATTGTAGGGGGTTTGTACCTGTACAGGGTATATCTTGCTGCTTCTTTTTTCCCATTCCCCTCCCCTCCCTTCAACTCCTCTTCTCAACCATTCTGTCATCCATTTAGAAAGTATTTACAGAATGATAGTTTTGTGGCAGGTGGCTTGCTTGGGGGGAAAAGGTTACATTGTTCCTCCTTTCTAAAAGATTACATTTACATGTGATATACATATTATTGGAAAAGCAATTACAATACCATATGACAAATTCTGTCATATGATAGACAATATAGGGTACTATGAGAACTCATAGGTGGAGCTTAAAATTTTGGTCCTACCACATTGCAATTCAGTCTTCTAGATGTTTAGACCTTATTGCTTTACAAATATTTGGTATTTTGACTTCAAATTACTCAAATTTCAATTTTCTTTGAAATTACTTTCACATAAATGAATTTTCAATAGGGAAGTGATTTCAAGAACAAACTCCATTTAGCTAAGTTAAAACCTTGTATATTGTATGTCTAGTGAGATGAACCCATAAGCAGGTTTAGCTTTAGGTTAGTCATTTTCAGTCATGAATTTATCAAGTTTAATTTTTTATGGGTCAATATTTGAAGGTATTAACTTCCATTTATATTCAATAATAAATTGTACTATGGAAAATAAATCTTGCTAATTATATTTCATATTAAATAAAATATTACTAATATTCTCTGTGAATACTTATAAAGTATATGTCTTAGGACAAAGATCATTAGTGCAAAAAAGCCTTTATGAAAGTGGGATATGGCCACAGTATCAAATGACATTCACAATTGATAGCCTCCAAATTAAGAATTGAGGATGAATAAGAGTGACAGAAAAAGGGAAATGGGATGAAGTACATATGCCAAGGGTTGCAATCAGAGACTCATAGGTAAATGAGAGCACGGTCTATCATAAATTTCTGATATTGCACTTTTGGTTATATATTTTCTACATGTATTCTCTTTTCTCATTTTTCCATTTGTTGGGACCCTTAGCTAGCTACCTAGCTTTGCTGTATTCTGCATGACTTCTGTACACATCAAGAGGACATTGCTTACTCTGTAACACTTTGTGTGAGCATCACAGTATAACATTCGGTGATGTTCACCTGAGTTTTAAAATGATATTCTCTCAGTTTATTTCCCAAGTCCCAGTTGTCTTGACTTAGTTCAATTTCACAGCTACCTTCTTAAAAAAGTATATTACAGCCAAAAAATCCTTCACTAGAACTAGAGAGCAATGACGTTCACAAATAGAACCGCACCACTTTAGATGCCAATTATATTTCCTCTTGAATGACTCTTTGAGTTGCAGCCAAATTTAAAATTAAAAAGACATTGGTCCACAAGACCTTCTCAAGAAGCCTGGGTTGTTTCAATAAAAAAGAGCATAAAATTGGTCATATTTGCATGCTAAGTAAGATCTCTAGTTAAGATAACTAATTTAAGCACATTTTTGTGAACTTTACCAGCTTTTATTTATTTTTGAAATTTCATTGCACTTTTTTTCTTGAAATATTCTTTGTAACTTGGAGCTGAATATCTACATACAGTTGCTGCAGTGTCATTTTTAAAGGATTGCTGGTATTTCTGCATTAATTAAAATTTATGTTTTTAGAGCATGAAATACACTTCTCTGGACGTCTTTGTACTTGGTCAGGAACCTATAAGCACTGAAAAATTTTAAGACAGGAGACCAGTAATTAGGCACAGCTTGAAAAGTCAATCAAACTCATTCTACTATTGCTCCTAGGGAGAGCTTGGTGATTTCCATTGCAGCAAAGGAAACTCAGCTGTGGCTTTGAAGAGCTCACCAAGCTCTCATTATAATCAAACATCAAAAATAATTAGTAGGTAATCTTCAAGGATTTAATTCACCAGATATATTGAACAGAAACCATATTCTCAACTATAGTCTGTTGAAAGTAGATTACTAAAAGTTAACAGTCTGGAATTCTTTTTTTTTTTTTAATGGTACATTTTAGAATTACATAGTGATAACATTCATCATAGAGGATTTGTACCTGTACATGATAGTCTAGAATTCTTATATTTTTCTCAGATTTCTAGAATTTCCCCAAATGCTTCATGATATTTTTGTTTTATTTTCTTTCTCTCTTCTCCCTTCTTTCCTTCCTATCACTGTTTTTTTTTTTTTCTTTTGCTTTGGGCCTTTTGTGTCAACATATGAATTATAAAGTGAATTGTATTGCTTACATTTTAGTTATTCTCCTTTTGCATTTGCCAAAAATGTTCATAGTTTTTCACTGGGAGAAATCTCACAATTGGGCCTCTGAAAACAGAGGTACAAAAATTTTACTAAGTGTTAAGTCAGATGGTATTGATTGTTTTCTATAGATGTATATTAATTACCTTTCTCTCTTTCTGTCTCTCTCCCTATCATCTATCTATCTATCTATCTATCTATCTATCTATCTATCTATCTATCTATTTATCTATCTTTCCATCTATCTATCTATCTAATGAAAAGCATTTTTGTGACAGGAAGCTAGGACATGGCTAAAACTGGCTAGGAAAGGAGGCATGACAAAATTCTGGAACACATGCACAAAACAGTTCCAAAACCCCTGAACAAGGACTTCTTGTAGAACTTGAGCAAATTTTTTGATAGGATGATCTAGACTTGATGTCAGCTTGAGGAGTGAGTGATACAAAAAGAGCAGTCCCCACTGAGTTTTGACCACTGTGTTCTTTCTTGCATGGTGGCCCACCCTCATGCCGTAGGGTATACTTCTTTTCCTACTTTTACTTGGACAAAACTCATTCCACAGAGCCTGTTTCTTTTCTCACCTTTAATAAAACATTACTACTGTTTGTACTTTGTCTTGATTAATTTTTTGCTCATAACAGAAAGAACCTAGAAACTACCTCCAGAAGGAGACTCTGGCAGCCTAAAACCTGGTAACATTATCATAATTGTAGCATATAAATTCTAGATAGTTTAATTCATTAAATGAATGTCATTGTATTATAGGCAGCTAAATTAGATAGAAATTATTATGCAGTCAGAGAGGGACTGGAATCTCAAGGAAGTCAACAGAAAAATAAAGACATCAGAATTGTGACTGGAGGGACAACTGAAAAAGACCAGGCCTCAAGATAAAGATGCAATGTCCAGACTTACACACCTCCCTAAGGGAGAGAAGCAGAATCTTGGAATTATACTATAATTGTTATCACCTGGCCCAGCAAATCCCACATATATATCAGTCACTGAAATGTATGACCAGAGCATCCAGACCCATCTCTTTCCAATAATGCCTTTGTTCTTTCCATGTACCCTTGCTGCATGACCCACTTTCCTATTAGATTAGTATTAGCTAAGTACCTATATTTGTAATCTTATTGGTTAATTATAGTGTGACCCAATTTGTACTCACATCATGATTTTATACCCACCTCATGATTTTGCTCTATAAATCATTCTTAGAGAAATGATCTCAGAAGTCATTTTTGGAATCCCTGTTGACTTGCAGGTGCTACCTCTCAATACATCTTAGTCTTAACCTCCACTATTTCTTGAAATTCTTTCTTCCATTTTGGGGGAAACAAACTTTGCATATCCAACACTTAGCAATTTGGGAACTATATTTCTCTTATATCGATTGTTTGAATAACCAGATAAAAAGTAAATATTAAAGTGTTATTGTACTTTTTCTTTATAGTTTTTACTAAGTGCTAATTATAAGAGGTTAAGCATCTTTACCTATTGTCTAAAGCATTCAATTTAGTAAATATTCCTTGAATATTTTATGAAAGGAATACAAATGTAAAAATTCAATCACTATATCACAACATGTAATGAATGCTATAAATTCTGTATGTATTATGTGCTATTAGGGCTCAGAAGATAAAGGAATAATATTCAGTAAATGCAATAGATAAATTTCATACTTAAAGTTACATGCAAGATTTATTTGAGGGATTTATTCCCAATAGATGTGTAGAAATAGGGACATTTCATACAAAGTAAAAGCTTAAAGGAGTGGAAGCATAGTGAATAACCAACAACACCATGCAATATATTTTGGTAAGAAATAGATTATTCACAGCAGACTGAATGAAAGCAAAGATAGAATTTCAGGCCTAGAAGACAAGACTGCAGTTAATGACCATGAAAAGAAACACTTCTTAAAAACAGCTGGGGACTATGAAAAATCAATCCAACAGCTACAAGATGATGCAAAAAAGAACAACATAAGACTGATTGGAGTGAATGAAAAAGCAGGAGGTAGTGCAAAGAACATAAAACATTTTCACAGAAGTAATGATAGAAAACTTCCCAAGCAGGAGAAAATAATTTGACATAGAGATAAGTGAGGCATATAGAACAACAATTAGCCATGACCAAAATATGTCTATGCCAAGACATAAAATAATCAAGATTCCAGCAATTCAACACAAGAACAGAATATTGAAAATTGTTAGAGAAAAGAAACAAATCACCTATAAGGAAAACTCATCAGAATCGCAGCAGACTTTTCCACACAAACCCTTAAGTCAAGAAGAGCCTGGAGCAAAGTATTTCAAGCACTAAAAGAAAACTATCTCTAATCTAGATTGATGTACCTGGCCAACTATCTTTCAAATTCAATAACAAAATAAGATACTTCCATGACAAAGAACAACTGAAGAAATTCATGACCACCAAACCATTTCTACAGAACATTTGAAGGATATCCTAGAAAGGGAAAAGCAAGACTATAATTCCAAGGACACTAATAAAAAAAATCCATCAGGCAAGGCAAATAATTGAGCAGAGGGGAAAAACGGAGCCAACAACAGAAAAGGACGATGACAAAGATAAGTCAATATGAAACAGTTATGACCATCAATATAAATGGACTCAATTCACCAATCAAAGGAGCAGACTGGCAGAATGGATCAAGAAATAGGATCCATCAATATGCTGCATAAAAGAAACATATTTAACCCAAAAAGAAATTCATGGATTGAAAACCAAAGGATGGAAAACAGTACTCCATACAATAGAAACCCAGAAAAAAGTAGGAGCAACTATCCTAATCACAGAGTATTTCACTTTTGAATGCTCCCTACTCATTACTCATCTATCGTCTCCTGTTTCCCTTTTTTCTCCACTTTTAAATAAATTGTCCTCTAAATATATTGTCTTCTCTTAACTCTCCTAATCACAGACAAAGTGAACATAAAACTAAGTCTGGTCAAGAGAAACAAAGAAGATTGATACATACTTGTTAAAGGAAAACTCCAAGACAAAGAGATAACAATCATTAGTATTTATGCACCGAATACTGGTACATATAACTACATAAAAAAATTAATGGACATGAAAAATCAGATAAACACTAACACAATTATAATGGGAGATCTTAACACTCCACTATCACAAACAGACAGATCAACTAGACAAAAAATTAACAAAGAAATATCAGAACTGACCTAAATATGTGAACAAATGGATTTAGTGGATGTCTACAGAGGGTTCTATCCCACAACGTCAGAATACACATTCTCTTCAGCTGCATACAGGACCTTCTTCAAAATTGACCACATACTAGCTCATAAAGCATGCTTAAGTAAATGTAAAATAATTGAAATTATCTCATGCATATTATCAGATCATAGTGCAATGAAATCGGGAGTCAATGGCAATAGAAACAAACAAACAAAAAAAAACCCACATGGAAATTAAATGACATCCTCCTGAGCAACAGCTGGGTTGCAGATGAAATTAAAGAAATCAGGCAATATATACAGTTAAATGGTAATGCCGATACAACATACCAGAACTTACGGGATTCAATGAAAGCAGTACTATCAGGAAAATTCATAGCATTGAATTCCCACATCAGGTAAATGGAGAGAGCTCAAGTAAACATCCTAATGTTGAACCTCAAGCTTCTAGGAAAAGAAGAACAAATCAAACCCAAAGCTAGTATGAGAGAAGAAATTATAAAAATCAGAGCTCAAATTAATGCATTGAAACTAAGAAAACAATACAAAGAATCAATGAATCAAAGAGTAGTTTCTTTAAAGACTGAGTAAAATTGACAAAGCCCTAGCCAATCTTATAAAAAAAAATGTTAAGAAAAGACTCATATCCCTGGAATCAAAAATGAAAGGGGGGAAGTCAGAACTGACCCTGCAGATATGTAAAAGATCATCAGTACCTACTTCAAGAACCTATATTCCAAGAAGATGGAAAGCACTGAAGAAATGGACAGATTCCTGGATACATATGAACTATCAAAGCTGAATCAAGAAGAAATAAAAATATCAAATGACCTAATATCAGCCATTGAAATAGAAGAGATAATTAAAAACCTACAAGCAAAGAAAAGTCCAGGTCCTGATGGATTCACAGCTGCATTCTACAAGAAATTTATAGAAGATCTAATACCACTACTCCTCAAACTTTTTAATGAAATTGAAAGGGAAAAATACTCCCAAAATCATCCATGGAATCATTCATTTCATCACCCTGTTACTAAAACCAGAAAAGGACCCAACCAAAAAAAGAGAACTACAGGCCAACATCCCTAATGAATATAGATGCAAAAATTCTCAGTAAAACACTGGCAAACAGAACACAACGAATTATCAAGAAGATTATACACTATGACCAAGTGGGATTCATCCCAGGGATGCAGGGATGGTTCAACATAGGCAAATCAGTAAATGTAATTCACCATAACGACAGAGTTAAGGACTAAAATCACATGATCATCTCAATAGAAGCAGAAAAGGCATTTGACAAAATCCAAACCCATTCATGATAAAAAACTCTATGGAAACTAGGAATAGATGGCCTATACCTCAATATGATAAAAGCCATCAATGTCAAACCAACAGGCAACATTATACTAAAAGGTCAAAAACGAAAACCTTTCACACTAAAATCTGGAACAAAACAAGACTATCCACCATCTCCACTCTTATTCAATATAGTTCTGGAAATATTAGCCAGCGCAATTAGGCAAGAGAAAGAAATAAAAAGGAATAAAGATAGGAAAGGAAGAAGTTAAATTATCATTATTTGTGGATGACACCATACTTTATATAGAGGACTCTAAAAACTCCATCAAAAGACTTCTAGATTTAATGATCAAGTTCAGTCATGTAGCTGAATACAAAGTCACCACTCAAAAACAAATAGCATTTCTATATACAAATAACTAACTCAACTCACTGAGAAAGAAATTAAGGAAGCTGCACCATTCACATTTGCATCAAAAAATGAAATATTTAGGAATCAATCTAACAAACCAAGTAAAAGAAATTTACACTGAAAGCTGCAGTACTCTAAATAAAGGAAATTGAAGGGGATATCAGAAAATGGAAAGATATCCCATGTTCTTGGATAGGAAGAACCAACATAGTGAAAATGGCCATACTTTGTAAATTATTATACAGATTTAATGTGATTCCAATCAAAATACCAATAGCATACTTCACAGAACTAGAGAAAGCAATCATAAAATTCATCTGGAAACAGAAGAGATGAAGAATAACAAAAACAATCCTTGACAACAAGGGCAAGGCAGGAGGAATCACTATCCATGACCACAAATTATACTATAGAGCTACTGTGATAAAAACAGCATGGTACTGGTAAAACGACAGACCCGAATATCAATGGAACACATTAGAAGATGCAGAAACAACTCCAAATGCACTCAAATACCTCATCTTCCAAAAAGGAGCCAAACATCCTCCCCAGAAGAAAGACAGGCTCCTTAATAAATGGTGCTGGAAAAATTGGCTTGCCATATGCTGAAAACTAAGAGTAGATAACATGTGTCTCTCACCATGTACTAAACTAAAATCAAAGTAGATCAGAAATCTAAACATTAAAGCAGAAACACTAAATCTGCTGGAAGATATAATAAGAAGAACTCTTGAAGACATAGGTGTAGGCAAAAACTTTATGAACAAAACTTAGACTGCATGAGAAATAATACAAAGAATCAGCAATTGGAATCACATTCTATTAAAAAGCTTTTGAACGGCAAAATAAATCACCAACAGAGTGGGGTAACAACACACAGAGTGGAAAAAAAAATTGCCCAATGTTCCTCTGACAAAAGTCTAACATCAAGGATATATAAAGAACTCAAAAAATACAGACTTCCCCAATTTAAATACTCAATCCCAAAATAGGCATCTGAAATGAATAGACACCACTCAGATGAAGAAACACAAATGGCAAATAAATATATGAAAAAGTGTCCAACATCATTGGTCAATTGAAAGATGCAGATTAAAACAATACTAAGATGCTAGCTCACTCCAGAAAGAGCAGCTATTATAAAGAAACCAACCCATAACGAATGCTGTGGGGGCTGTGAGGAAAAAGGAACACTTCTCCACTGTTAATGAGAGTGTAGGTTGGTCCAACTATTCTGGAAATTGGTGCAGAGATTCCTTAAAAAACTACAACTAGAGATTCCATTCAACCCAGCTATACCTCTTATTGGTACCTTCCCAGAAGAATTAAAAACATTGTACCACAGCAATATATGTACAACTATGTTCATAGCAGCACAATTTGTAATAATTAAGTCTTGGAAACAATCCAAATGTCCAGCAACTACTGAATGATTAAAGAAGATGTGGATTTTTTTATACAATGGATTACTACTCTGCCATAAAAAAGGATAAACTTGAAACATTTATGGATCCACCTTGAGAACATACTCTTAAGTGAAATAAATCAGACACACATGACTACATATCAAATTGTTTCTCTGATATGAGAAACTGTAAGATTAAATAAGGACAAAAAGTAATAATAGATATGATGAACAAGATAGATAACACTCAAATGAGAAGAGAACTAGAGAGGGAAGAGGGCAAAAAGAAGGAAGGGAAAGAGAAAAGAAAAGAAAAAGAAATAATGGAAAAATGTAAATAAAGCTATTGTAAATAAGAAGGAGAGGGGAAGTAGAAGGGAGGGATGGGGAAACAGGGAACCAAGATATATCATGTAGAAGTACAAAATAACCATGATGAATGTGATCACTATGTTTACCTACAATGCACCAATACATGTTTTTGGTTTAAAAAAAAAAAAAAAAAAAAGCACATTCCCTTTGTTTAAAATCAGAATACCAGAGTTAGAAATGTGTACTGAATGAGAAGGATATGGGAAGCCAACGAAAGTTTATTCTTTTTATAATGATAAGTATTTTCAAAGTACATTTTCAAAGTACATTTTTGGACCCTTAATCAGCAAGTAATAAGTAACATTGATTGATAGAGTCTGTATATAAAGGGGCAAGTAGGTAATTTAAGGAAATAATGCAATTGGGGTATAAAGGGAGCATGAAATAGAGTGATTGCAATGGGACTGGAAGAGAGGATATATATGAGCAAATTTGTTAGCAGAAACTGTAGGACTCCACAAACAATTACAGATGATAAAAAGGGAGAAATAAAATAATTCTGAGGTTTTAGGTTAGAGTTCCTGAAAAATGGTGGATCTGTGAACAACAAAGCTGTTAGAGAGGAGGCTTCCATGGAAAATACTAAAGGAATAATTTCTGTTTTTAACCACACTATGCTTACACATATACTGTGTTTCTACGAGCAAAACTATTGTCAACAGCTAGCTGACTCCAAGGGCAAGAGAGTTAAGGGCGTGAATGAAAAGCTACAGTTATATATTCCTTTGGATGAATAACTTAATGAAAATTTGGTAGTTTCTACTGTCAGTTCTGCCAAGGAAATGAATTGGATTTGAGAATAAAAGTTCTCAACTGAAGCTCCAAGCTGACTTCAATGAACTGCCCTTTATGCTTTGACAGAGTCAATTTTAATGGAATGCCTGGACAGATTTATATTTTAATAGCATATAATGAAATTGCTTAAACTTAGGACTCTGATTCATATTGGCATGTCACTAAGAGTTAGAAGGCAGAGAAATAGCAACCTGGATGAAGCCTTTTTTAACATTTCAGTTTATAATATAAGGGCATACTGATAATAATAATGATAGCTACTAGTAAAGCCAAGTGGTTAAAAGGGAGCATCTGGAGTCAGTCCACTGGATTTAAATTCTGAGACTACTCTTTATTATGTATGACCTTGGACAATTTTTTATTCACCTCCCGGAACCTCAGTTTGTCTGTACAATGAAAATAATAGTCATGACTACTTCATATGGAATATTGCAACAATTAAGTAAAATGGTATTCGTTAAACAAGCATCAGTTTAGAAATATTTGGCTATAGCTGTGAATGTGGGGTCTGGTGTTCTGCGTGTGCTACTCTGGGCACATAAGAATGAATCAATTGGATAATTCAATTCCTTCCAGTTGCATAATGTACAGAATAATCCAGTCAACATGATCTACATGTTAAATTTCATGTGACACTTCTTGTTTTGACTTGGGATAAAGTAATTCTTTGCTCTACACAAATGGTCAGTAATATTTATTGAAAATTCACTATATGTCAACAACTATTTTAATAACTCTACATAGGTTAACTCCATGTCAGAACAACTATATGAGGTAAAGTTCATATATCAGATGAATAAACAGAAGGATAGACAGGTTAAGTAATACATCTAACATTATGATAAAGGGGAAAAATATAACTCCCAACCTGCTAGATATTAGATATATTGAGTTTGTGATTCCCAAAATTGAAGAAAAAAATTTCAAGGAACAACAGAGGTTAAGAATAGAAAAAATGGGGCTGGGGATTAGCTCAGTGATTAGAGTGCTTGCCTTGCAAGCACAAGGCCCTGAGTTCGATCACCGGCACCACAAAACAAACAAACAAAAAAAAAAAAAAAGTAGAAAAAATTTATTGAGAAAAATGGCTCCTAAGAGACGGAAGTGGACCCAAAAGTGGAAGTATTATAGAGTAAAATCACCAGGTGAGTACAATGTGAGTCAAAACTCTGATCAACCAATAAGATTACAAGTACAGCCACTTAAATAATATTGATCTAGTGAGGAGGTGCTATCAGATGGGTTCCGATATTCCTGGGTTCTTCTCCTCCTTAAGTAAAGAATTGAATGATGGGGGCAAAAAGTAGTTCTAAAGTTTTATTTAAATTTATAGAGAAAAGGAAAGTTGAACATAACAAGAGAAACAGCAAAATGTGCACTGGGCCTAAAAGGCACAGGCAGGGGTTACCACAAAAAGGCATGATAGCCTTGGGGCTGGGTATGCAGATACCCTCTTCCAAAGGAGAGAGCAGGGAGAGCTCCTTCCTAGAGGCACCGTAGGGAAAAAAAAAAGGGCAGAGTTTGTGCCACCATACATATTTATCTGGATTCTGTTCTTGTGAGAGTTTTCCGATCCTGTGAGAACAGGGGCGACTGGGGCTGGCATCAGGTCAAGGCCATTTCCCCAAGGTCATGTGCACTCTCCCAGTCAGGTCAGGCCACACCCTATTCCTACATCAGAGGCAGATCACGTAGCAAGTGTACATGGAAAGAACAAAGGGTCTTTTTAGGAAGGGATGAATCAGAAGGTTCCGGTCACCCACCTGGGTGACTGATGCCTGTTTGGGTTTCCTGGACCAGGTGGTGCTAATTACCATATAATTCTAAATTCCTGCACATCTTTTAGGGAGTCATATAGGCCTGGTCATTACATCTTTTACTTGAGGCCTGGTGTTTGACAGATG